>BLKR01000838.1:25000-102500 GCA_011170035.1 Teleogryllus occipitalis | reverse complement strand
TACTGCTACTGCTACTGCTACTGCTACTGCTACTGCTACTGCTACTGCTACTGCTACTGCTACTGCCGCTCCTGCTGCCGCCGCCGCTGTTGCTATAACTACTACTGCTACTACTGGTAGCGGTAGCTCAGGGCATCAACTGATGTCACTGCAGCGCCTCTGACCGGGCGGTCCTAGGTTCGAGTCCTGACGGCGGCAGGATTTTCGACACCAGCTTTTCAGTTAGGTCGAATTCAGTCGCTGTCTGGAGGAGAATTCTAGCGCCCGGCTGCTCTGATCGGTAGTTTTCCGTTGTTTCTCCGATCAACACCAGGCAAATGCCGGAGCAGTACCCTACCAAACGGGCGGCGGACCGCGCGCGATCTGTCCTTCCTCTCCCTTGTCCTATTCTCTCCACTTACACTAACATGCACCACACTATCACATATTCCGGGAGACCGGTCGGGAGCTTAGAGCTTGTCCCGGCTGGGGCGGTGCCCCGCTTGTAGGAGAGTCCTGGTTAGCGGGAAACCCCACTAGTCGACGGTAGGTCGGTGCCGGATCTCGCCATCCAGCGGAGGAAGATCACAGCCATCTCCCGAGAAAAAAACATGCACTACACTAACGGGACTAATGACCGAAGCAGTTGACGCGCCCGGAAACACGAAAAAATCAATCAATCAACTACTGCTACTACTGTGAGAAAGTCTGCTATTTTGTAGCTCCACTAGTTTATTTATTTACCATACGTAATTAATTACATACGAAGAGAAACTTTAATGAAAAAAATCCTGCGGGCTTTGCGAATTTTTTTAGAAAATGCATAAACGTCAGACATTAATTAAGAGAAATCTTATCGTTTTTCAAAAAATTGTATTTGGTCTTTTTTAAAGAGCTGATTTACGACGGACATTGTTTAAAGCAAAAATTGCTATCTCCAATTTTGTAGTTTTAAAATGTTCACTTTTTGGCATTTTCAAAAAACGCAACAATAAGCGAAAATAGGACTAGCACCATTTTTTTACCGTCCCTTATTATACGAGAAAAATTAAAGAAAAAATTTGGAACGCTTTTTGAGAAAAAAGTTGTCTATATTTGGCGCAAAATTACACGAAAATTACACTGAAAGTACTCATATTTTCGAAAAATTGACCATGAACTTATTCATTAAAGATCCGTCTTCAAGAAACAGATTTTATTAAGGAAAAAAATCCCCATCTTCAATATTATGGTTGCAGGAAGACACCGACCAAAAAATTGCGCTTTTTCAATTTAAAAAAAAATCTGTGATTTCAAAAACATGAGAACTTTACCATTCTGTTAAGCGTTCTTTACTCTATCAGAAGGTAAAGTGCCGCTTTGAGAAAAAATTGAAAATATTTTTGAGATTTAATGTGAAGTACTCTCAAAAATCAAAATAATCGATTGAAACACCCAAATCCACGAGTTCATTTAGATCGATTGGGGAATGTCAATTTTGGAGAAAATCAGCTGAACGGTTTGGGAGCTAGCATTGACAACAACAGATAGACTTGCCGTCAATCAATTTTTCGGTGTGAAGAACCCACAAAACATTGTTTCTGGCTACATCACGTGTTAGAGGATTTCCCCCTAAATTTACCAACAGGAGATCTCCACTTTTCGTCACGAGGATCCGGCATTAAGGGTTTTTCTGGCGAAAATTCGCTTTTTCCTCAGCACGACTTCATAATTTTCTCTTCGAGACCTTCGTAAGACTCTTCAAGAACTTCGTGAGGCGAAAAAATAACAATTAGGAGCAGTTTATGAGAAATTCTTGTTTTTGATATTTTTTAATATTGCACTTATTTCACTGAATATTGCTCGAAAAGTACTAAAATTTTTAATATTTTTCACATGACCTTAATAAAAGAACGAATTAAGGAGAACAAATTTCATTTAAATACAAAATATCTATCTTTAATTTTGTGTAGGAAGACGACGAAAAATTTCAACTTTTGTAACTTCAGAAAATTCAGAGTTAACAGAGAATATCGGACCTATGCCTCATTTAATAAGTGCATTTCACTCTATTCTTATGAAAAAATTAAAGAAAAGATTTGGATCCATTTTTGAGAAAATTTTTAAAATGTCTCAGGGGCTCCATGTAAAGTGTCGCCGAAAATTAATGTTTTTGAAAATCGCATAGCTTTGAGTGAGGCTAGATCGACAGGGGTTTATTCAGTATGTAAAAAATCCTAGTTCGCTCTGCGCTTTTGAACGAGCAACATCGCTCCGAACGTTCCGCAGAACAGTGGCGAAACATTTTCTGTGCTAGTACTAAACAGTGTTAAGTGGACGGAAGTGCGTGTTTAGTGTTAGTGCATCTATATTTATATGTCTAACAATGATCTTCTCAGCACAGGGCAGTTATTTACTCAAGCCCTAGATTCAATTTACAATCCAGAATATTCAACCATCATGGCGGCCGCGGGAGGTTGCTTGGACTTCACGGGCAGCAGTATGGATTTCATCGAAAGCAACACACCGCAGTCTCATCAAAACGCAATAAGCCATGCTTATATGACTGAATCATCACCGGCAACTGTCGAATCTGGGCAATCACAACAACAAACAACCGGATCAACTCATTCAGATACGCAACAAAGCAAGGTAATGCAAGGGAAGCGAAACCTCGAGGACAGAGGTGACGCCAGTGACAGAGACGCCAAACGCATGACCTCGACAGACCCTCCTTCAGAACTGAACACCGACAACAACTTGCAAAAAAACTATAATATAGAAGTGTCAAATAGATTCAGTTTTTTAAATGAAGAGTTACCTGAAGTGCCAGTAGAAGTAAAAAAAATCCCCCCAATCTATTTAACGGGAATTAGCAATCATACAGAATTTATAAATGAAATAAAATCTAAGTTAACAGAAAACTTCACCACCCAGCTCAAGAACAATAAAATTAAAATACAATTCACGACAATAATAGACTTCAGAGCCGCAGTTAAATACTTTATAAATACCAACAAACAATTCCATACGTACTCAGACCCCAGTGTAAAGAAATATTCAATAGTAATAAAAAACATTCATCCCACTATCACGGAAAACGAAATTCTCGAAGACATCGCATCTAAATTTCCATCAGTTACAAAGGTCACGAGACTAAACAAGAACAATGTCCCCATCCCAGTAGTAGCCGTGGAATTCAACGGTACCGAAAAAATAGAAAGTGTTTTGGAATTAAAATACATTTGTAACTCCATAGTTAAACCGGAAAGAAGAAAGAAAACTGTAGGCCCCATTCAGTGCTACCGATGCCTTGACTATGGACACAGTAGAAATAATTGTAATTACCAAGTTTCGTGTGTTTTCTGTGCAAAAAAATCACCTTTCAGCAAACTGTCCATCAAAGAAATCAACTCCTACGTGTAAGAATTGCATGGGAAAGCACAGGGCTGACCTCAGGTCACACGAATGTACATATTATAGGAAAATAATCGAAAATAATAGCAATAATGTAAAATCTGGATCACCAAATCCCAGATCACACCAATCACGCACGCCACCTCCCAATAATGACTCGACGAACTTTCCATTCTTGCCCACCACAAACAATATTCCTAACTTCACTCAAAGATTAAATTATCACAATCAACGAAGGAATGCAAATAATGCTAACCATCAGCAATATTACAATCACCAAACAAACAATCAATTTAACCAATACGGTAGCAGTAACACTTTCATTACCAACATCGCACAATTCATTACCAATCACGTAGTCAATCTCATTAACTCCCTAATTCCAACAATAATACAACATATCCAGAACTCCATTGCATCCACATTTAGCAACAGTTATGGAAGATTCACACCATAAAGCATTGATCATATTAAATTGGAATGCAAATGGCATCGTAAACAAAAAATCCGAATTAGAACAGTTTCTACATGCAAAAACGATAGATATCGCATGTATAACCGAGACGCATTTAAGCCCAAACAAAACATTCACCATCCCAGGATTCAAAACCATCAGAGCTGACAGAAACGAATATTCGGGAGGTGGTGTATTGACTTTGATAAAGTATAGCATCCAACACCACCAATTAACCTTGCCACACACTCCAGGTATAGAAAAAATCGGAATAAATGTAACATATGACAATAATCAAACATTAACTATAGTCACTACATATAAACCTCCCAACATAAAAATCAATACTACTTCTATCAACAAATTGCTTGAATTGCAAAATCCATTTATTATAGTAGGAGATTTGAATTCAAAGCATTCGGCATGGGGATGTCGGACCACAAATGCGGCCGGCGAATACCTAAACAGAATAAAAAATACATGGCAACTTAACATACTAACGCCCACAGAACCAACACATTTCCCATACGACTCCAACAAAAATCCAGATATATTCGATATAGCAGTAACAAATTTAAAAGACCTATTCTACTCTACTGTTCACCACGAATTAGACTCCGACCATATCCCAGTTGTTATAACATCTAAACTAACAAAACCTCCACCCTCTCCTGCTCCCACACAGAATACTTACAATATAAACTGGCATCACTTTAAAAACGCTGTTGAAAAATCAATACCAAAATTTCAAATCCTTAATTCTTCTGATGAAATAAATCATGCAATCAGTGAGCTAAATAATATATTAATAAAAACTGTGAATAATTCTCAAAATACAACAATACCAGAAATCAGAAAGAGACTAAGAAAGCCATTACCTCCTAATATTACTGAATTAATAAAAGTTAAAAATAAAACCAGAAGGCTTTGGAACACCCTAAAAATCCCAGAACTAAAAAAGAACTAAATCATCTAACTAATATTTGCAAAAAGGCAATAAATAAACACAACCAAGAAAAATTCAATCAATTTATTGAAGGACTAAATACTAAAAGCAATTCTCTGTGGCAGTTCACAAAGAAAATTTTAAGGAAAAAGAACAGCATTCCCCCACTGTCAACTGATAATGGGAAAAAATATTCACCCACAGAGAAAGCCGAAATACTGGCAACTCATTTTGCCAGCACATTCACACCCAATGACTCCATAAAAAATGCCAAACACGATGAAATTTTAAAATTTTCAAACGCTCCTCTTTACAACGTTCCTCACAGAATTAAATTCATTTCTCCTAATGAAATTAAACTGATAATCAAAAAAATGCCAAACAAAAAATCTCCAGGACACGACCGAATTAATACTGCAATCCTCAAAAGATTACCGAACAATGCCATCGCATTTTAAAATAATATATACAACTCCATACTAAGAACAGGTTATTATCCCCAAACATGGAAACATTCAATAATACATCCAATAGCAAAACCAAATAAAAATCAATCACGTGCAGAAAATTACAGACCAATCAGTCTTTTACCCACAATGTCAAAAATCTTAGAAAAATTAATTCTTGTCAGATTAAACAAACATATAAATAAAACGAACGCAATTCCACCTCATCAGTTCGGTTTCATATCCCATCACTCAACGACGCACCAGCTTCTGAGGCTAACTGAACACATCCACTCTGCTTTTCAAAAGGGATATCACACAACCACTGTATTTCTAGATGTGTCACAAGCATTTGACAGGATATGGCACCCAGCCCTTTACTTCAAACTAGTTGAAATTGGTACACCAAAGTATTTAATTCAACTCATCAAAAATTTCATAGCCGACAGAACCTTCTCAGTTGCAGTTGAAGGTCACCATTCTAACCCCAGACAAATTGCCGCTGGGGTCCCCCAAGGTTCGCCGCTATCCCCAACCTTGTTTAATCTCTACACTGCAGACATTCCTACTTCCCATCAAATAAATACCGCCCAATTCGCCGATGACACTGCCTTATACATCTCCGGCACTTCACTACAAACTCATCAATTCCAGCTCCAACAGCATCTAAATCTAATAAAAAATTGGGCAAATAACTGGAAAATCAAATTAAATCCCTCAAAATCAGCAGCAAAAATCTTCTCATTGAAAACCTTTGCACATCCATCCCCACTACTCATAAATAATAACGCTATAAATTGGACCCCAATCACGAAAACAATAAAATATCTTGGATTAAATTTAGACACAAAACTCAATTGGAAACAACACGTTGAAATAAAAGCACAACAGGCAAAAACCAAATTAATACAATTAAGACCTTTACTAAACTCATACAACCATCTCTCACTGTCAAATGCACTAACACTATACAAATCATTCATTCGCCCAACATTATTATACGCATGTCCGATCTGGACCAATGTCGCCAAAACCAATCTCAACAAAATGCAAATATTTCAAAACAAATATTTAAGATTAATAACAAGAGCTCCGTGGTTTATTAGAAATAAACAACTACATCATGATTTAAACATAAATGAAATAACTCACCAAATAGCATACCTATCAAACAACTTTTACACTAATTTACCCTTCATAAAGGCATCAACTCACTACAGACTCGGAAAAGATCCCAGATACAAAACCAGAATAAAGAACAGATTCCCGCTTCATTCTTTCCTCCAGATATTTTCAAATATTGATTAATTCTGCTGAGGTGCTGTTTGTTTCCTCTCCCTATTAAAGTTTGTTATGTACAATTTTAAACTAGATTAGTTGATTAGATTAAGTTGTCTAGATTAAGTTGATTAGATTAAGTTGTTTAGATTAAGTCACCATACAATTGCAAAGTTTCACTTGTAAACTGAACATTGTAATTTCAACTAAACAATAAATAAATTTAAAAAAAAAATGTAAAAAATCCTACGTATACTTTGGGCACTAGTTTTGTTCATAGACGGCGGACAGAAGGGAGGCGGATAGACGGATGCATGGACGGACGTTTTGAAAAAACAAACACTTTTTTGATATCAGGGGATCTCAAAACGTGTATTTCTCTTGAAATCCCTAAATTCCGCAGCATTACATAAATTTCTTTATACTATGTATATTAAGTTTGCGTAATTTTTGAAAAAACAAACGAATAGAGTAGAATGGCGTTTATGTCATCTCGTGCAGAGTGCATTTAGCACTATCACTATAAAAAGTTTAACGGAAAAAAATGCAGTCGTTTTTGAGAATTTTGTAAACATTGCACATATTTCACGCAATATTGCACGAAAACTATTAACATTTTCAAATTTTCACGCCGAAAAATTAAAAGTTTTATAATTTTGAATAATTCAAAGTTAGCAGGAAAAATTGGATCTATGTCACCTTTATCAGTGTATTTCATTTTATTCTTTCAAGAAAAATAAAGAAACACTCGGAGCCATTTTTGAGAAAATTTTGCTAATATCCCAGGGGCTTCATGTAAAGTACACCCAAAAATTAATGAATGTTTTTCAAAATCGCTTCGAGTGAGGCCAGATCGACAGGGGTTTATTGAGTTTGGAAACATTCTTACTGTGACGGTCTATTCAGACGAGCCCAGTATTTACACATTAATTAGAAAAAGGACGCTTAATTTTCTTATGTAAACATGGACGAACAATTGAAAGTGCATTAGTGGGATTTTATTTTCGTTAATTTAATTGCAGTCTCAAGAGCGAGGCTCAAAATGGACTATGGGAATATCAACAAATAAAAATAGGGCATATTCTAATAAAGATAACACGTAAAATCATGCAGTTCAAAATTAAATAAAGTTCGTAATGGTAAAAAACATTTCCATATTAAAAGAAGACAGTCAGATGTTCTCGAAAAGTGACGAACAAAAACTGCTGATATTTATTCAAATAAAAAAAACTAGTGTTTAAAAGAGGACTCACTACGAACCGTGCAAATATTTCGGAACATTTTTTGGGAATGATGGCAATGCCACAAGGTCTATTAAAAGAAATAAACGTAAAAAGAATGCGAAAATAAAGTAACAATATAGTGGAAAGTCGTCTTTTGTCTTCAAACCTCGCGGTCTGAAAATCGCAGGGGGCGTCAGAGGGGATCGAGTCGCTCTGCGAAACGCGTCGTGAGGTCGAGTCGCTGAGGACTCAAAGTGGTTATGATTCGAAATGTTGAAATGTTTTAAATGATGGGAAGATGTATTATTTTATGTTTTGTGTGGAACACTGAACATGGATTGCAGTGATCGCAGAATTGCCGAGCAACAGAAAGGGATGTAAAAAAAACAACAACATTTTATTCATTTTCAACCATTCAAAATTTATAACAAGGCCAAGAATGTTCTAATTTTTAATATATTGGAAAAGACATGGTCATGCATGCTTTTATTCATAATTTATTTAATTGATTTTAATCAAAGTGGTAAAGTGCACTCGTATGGATGTTTAAGAAAATTTAATTGTATGAATGTAGAAGGAAGTATGTGTTGTAAATGTTAATAATAGGGTATTATATACGTATTTGTGTTTTGTTTTGTTTTATATGTATAGTTGATGTTATGACTCGAGAAGAAAATTTCGCCAACATATGAAAGAATAAAGATTATATCCAATCAAATTTATTCGGTTCCATAAAATAAATTTTATGGAGTTATTATTTTAGACGGTAATATCCTAGCAAATACAGAGTAATTAAATTTTATACCTCTTCCCGAAGCAGTAATAATTTTTATTTCGATTTCCTGTATAGGAGCGATTTGCGTGCTCACGACCTTAAAAAAATCGTTGAATTGTGCTTCGCAACCCACATTAGAAAGATAACAATTAATTATTACGAACGGGTTTGTTTATTTGTATAATTTCAGGAAGGGGCTGGGAGAACATATATATATAAACCATGACAGTAAGCATAGTTTAGGCGCTAGTGTTGATCACATATACCAGACGAACAAAACGGAAAGACAAATAGACAGACGACCGTTAAAAAAAACACTTTTTCGGTGTCAAGGGACCCCAAGGTGTGTATTTCCGTTGAAATCTTAAATTCGATTTTCACAGTTATACATTATTTTCTCTATTCTACGTAAAATACTCCGTGTACACGTACGTATACGAGAAAGTCAAAATTTGAATTTGATTTTGAGAAATGCTGGATTTTGATATTTTTTAATATTGCCCATATTTCACTCGAAATTGGGCGAGAGCAATTAACATTAAAAAAGATGTGTATGAAGTTAATGATATAACATATTACGTACAACAAATTTCGTTTCAAGAAAAAACTCTTGTCTTTAATATTGTAGTTGTAGAAAGACGCCGAAAAAATATCAAACTTTTACAATTTCAGAGTTAACAGTGAAAATCGGACCTATGTCCCCTATAAATGTATTTAATTCTAATCTCACAAGAAATCCAAAGAAAAAATTGGAACCATTTTTGAGAAAATTTTGAAAATGCTCCAGTGGATTCATATAAAGTACTTCCAAAATTTAAAGAATGTCTTTCATAATCGCTGAGCTGCTCGTCGAGCCAGATCGACAGGAGAATATTCATTTTGGAAAAACCAACGAAGAGTTCAGGTGCTAGCATTGTTCACGGACGGATGGATGGACGGATGGACGGCCGTGTGGACGAACGCGTGGATGGGTGAACGGTCGGAGGGCGAGAGGGGCAGACGCACGGAGGGTGGGACGGACAGAGGGACGGACGGAGGGACGTTTTGCCTTAAACCAATTTTGCGGTGTCAAGGCCCCACATATCGTTGATTCTGACTACTCAACATGACAGAACAAGTAATTTATTACATATTGGAAAGATTTGTCCGATTTTTCTGTATCAAGGCCCACAATACGAGTTTTTTGGTCGAAAAATTGCCGTTTTTGTGGCAGCATTACATCACTGTCTCTGTATTACAAATTACGGTCTCAGTATACATACGTTCGTATACGAGAAAGTAAAAATATTTATCTTCGTTATTGTAACTGTAGGAAGACGCCAAACAAAAATTTGAACTGTTGCGATTTTCGAAAATTCAGTGTGCAACGAAATGTGATCTACGCCATGTCCTTAAGCGTCTTTTATTTTACCAGAGGAAACAATGAAAGAAAATACTGGAGCTACTGCAGCACATACTTTCTCACATCACTTCTAAATATGTAATTTTCGAAAATTCGGAGAATTCAACGAAAATGATACATACGCCATTCTCTCATGCATTCTTTACGTTATCCGAGGGGAAAGTTTTATCAAAACTAGTGGATCTACAACAGCACACACTTTCGCGCATGATATATAGTAGCAGTTTTCGAAAATTAAAGAGTTCAATGAAAATGAGTCCGCGCCATTCTTCTAAGCATTACTTGTTCTATCAGTGAAAAAAATTGAAGAAAAAATTTGATGCATTTTTTGAAAAAAAATTAGTAATTTCATAAATTTTAGACAGAAATTAAACATAATTTACTACTTTTTTCAAAAATTTCTACATGTTTTTTTAAAGAGTTGATTTTTTACAACAGACTTTGTCTAAGGCAAAAATATCTATATTCAATTTTGTAGTTTTGAAATGTTAACTTTTTGCAATTTTCCGTCCACCGAAAATGGGAATAGCGTCATTTCACTTATTGTCTTTTGGTACATACGAGGAGAAAATTTGAAGAAAAAGGTTGAAGGATTTTTGAGAAAAAAATTTAAAATAATTTTGAAATTGCCTATATTTTGCGCAAACTTAAACGAAAACAACTCATATTTTCGTAAAATAAACATGACATTTTAAGACATTTCTTTAAGGGAAAAAAAATTATCTTCAATATCATAATAGTAGGAAGACCCCCAGAAAATTGCACTTTTGCCATTGTTGTAAGCAATGTAAAGAACTCTCAAAATAAAAATATTCATTTGAAACTCCCAAAGTCTCGAATTCGCTCTGATCTATTGAGGAATACCAATTTTGGAGAAAATCGACTGAACGGTTTATGCGCCAGTATTGACCATGGACAGACGGACAGTCAGACAGACGTTTTGCCGTCATTAGATTTTTCGGCATCAATGACCCACAAAACATGGATTCTCCACGTGAGGAGAAGAAATAATTTACTACACATAGGAACATGTGTTATCCGCTTTTTTGTTACCAGGGCCCGGCAATACGAAACTTCGCCGCCCGCGTTGTATGATTAGAGTAATTTCCATGACTGACTTTGACTGCGTATGTGCGCCCTCGGCTGTCAGACGTTTGGCGCCTCGAGGGAAGGTTTTTTAAAAACTCTTATTACAGGGCCCTGGTAACGAAAAAGTGGATCAATCCAGTAATTAAATTTACGCAAAAAAATTCTCTAACACGTGGTGTAGTCAGAATTCATGTTTTGTGGGTCCTTGATACTCAAAAATCGAGTGACGGCAAAACGTCTATCTGTCTGTCCGTCCATCCGTGAACAACGCTAGCGGCTAAACCGTTCAGCCTATTTTCTCCAAAATTGATATTCCTCAATCGATCTGGCTGATGTCGCGGCTCCTTGAATTTGAAACCTATACTTTAATTTGGGGGGGGGGGACTTTACATGAAGCCCATGGGACATTAAAAATGGCTCCTTCGTTTTGATTAAATATTGTTGAATAGTGCGAATATTTAAAGGAATGGTGTAGGTTTTAGGTTCGTTTAAAACTGACTTTTCGAAAATTGCAAAATTTCGAAATTTTTTCTCCGTCTTCATACAACTAAAGTATTAAAGATAGAGATTATTTTCCCTTAATTAAATATGTACCTTAAAGATATATTTTTCAATAAGGTCATGTAATATTTTTCGAAAATTTGAGTACTTTTCGTGTAATTTTGCGTGAAAAAAGGGCGAGAAAGTTTGTGCTGTTGTAGTTCCATTAGATTTAATTTGTTTTTTTAACATAAAAGTTATGTATAATATTTTTTATAAAAAACGTTGTACGATATTTGTAACCGATGCAAATATTGTATACGCATAAATAATTTATTATATATTATTTGTATTTTTTATAACACAAAACATTTTTAGGTCAATGGATTAAATATATGAGGTAATTATGAAAGAATTTCTGTATTTGAATATTATTTACATTTTGTTCCAAAAATGGGTATTTAAGTATAAAATATACGTTGTCATGCGGAATCTCGTTTTCTAGCTCCAGTCTCTAATTTCTTAATAGCGTCTTCAAACTCGATGCGTCCCAAATAACAAGGGCGCAAAACAGGTGAGTCACGCGGGGCGAGTTCCGTCGCCCGAGGGCCGTGGCCAAGAGGCGAGTGCGGGCGTTGCCTCGCGCCCGCGTCGCGTGTTTCATTTGTTCACACGCCGGGAGCGAAACGCAATGCGCCAAGTATAGGAATATAAATTAAATATCAGATGGCCGCAAATTTCTTATTTGCGCAAAAGTAAATGGATTCCAGTCAGAGTCGTACCACAATCGTTTGTAAACAATTAAACAATCTAAAAAAATCAAAATTACTAGAAAATGCTCATCTAATAAGATGTATTGCGACCCACCCCTCCGCCGGCTAGCTCAGAATGGGTTTTCAAGGTGGGCGCAAAATAAAAAAATACAATTAGAATAGCGGGGATCAGGGTCATGTGGGCCGTTGTGGATTGAATGCACTTACACAGAAACTCAAGTCGAATCACTTTCCACTTACTTAAGTATATTCTAATTAAATTGCTGTTACAGTAAATAAACATAAAACACTTTACATATACAAGAATTTTGTCTTGCTGAAAAAAAGAAAACAACTTACACTCTTAATAATTAACTACACTGTTTCCTTTCTCTCATTTAAATCAATTTCAAAGAATACTTAAAACTTTGCCTAATCATTCCAGTCGTAAATTTCCTAGTTGCAACTTTACAATTAGCTAAGTTTTTCTTGAAAGAAAAGATTGATTCTATTTTTCACAGAATATCGGTATAAAGAACCTGTACTAATACTTTCTTTCCGAAACAAATTATTCCTTCTAATATCTACAAATTGTTCAAGTTGGCACGACCTTACTGTGTCTTCTCACGGCGTAGAGAAATCTGCGGCGTCGACTCTTCCAATCGCTCGATGTCCTTGTCCTTGCAGCTCGGTCGGGAGCAAAGCCGCCCCTCTGCAGAACCGCACGGTCGCCCCTTTCCAGTACCGTTGTTCAACTCACGATGTGGCCTCCGTCTCGTTTTCCGTTGATACTCTTTTCGTATTCTTTTATAGAATGTAACTAGCTTTTAATTCCATATTTAAAAGAATCTACAATACGACAACTGAGTCTATTGTATAAGAAGAATAAATATAAAAATAAAAAAACTGCAAAGAAAAGAAATGAATGGCCTCGTTAGTTTCATGCTATTCACACTCCTCTCTCTTACAAAGATTTTAAATGCGTCACTTATACTTTCATCCTTTTCCTGATGAATTGTTTTAATGCATTGTAATATGATAATTACCTCCTCGAATGTCTTGAAGAGTTTTTATCGTAGATGCAGTCCTGAAGTCCGTAGCAGTACGAGGTGCCGCCTTCTCGTGATCGGTAGGTCCTCACTCTCCAGCTGTTACTTCAGAAAAGAAAGCTTTCTTTCTCCCGACTCTCGGTGTCGCATACTCTACCTAGACGCTCTCTTACGGATATAGTTCGTAGTTTCCATTTTCGGATTGTATTCATGCGCGTTGGCGCGCGTTCAAACAGCTTATCTTATTCTTGAATATTGATGTGCTCCGTTTTCCGAGACCTCGGCAAAACGGATGGTCACATAACCCCTTCTTTCGGAAAAAAAGATTTTGTGGGATTTGATTTCATATGCCGAAAAAATCTTTTAACCAAACTTGATGCTCTTCCTTTCTTCTGTCTTGATTCTGGAATGTCGAGCTATCTTGTTTCTTCCTTCTTCTTCTTCTTCTTCTTCTTCTTCTTCTTTCTTCTTCTTCTTCTTCTTTCTTCTTCTTCTTTCTTCTTTCTTCTTCTTTCTTCTTCTTCTTCTTCCTTCTCCTTCTTTCTTCTTCTTCTTCTTCTTCTTCTTCTTTCTTCTTTACATGATTCTTGTCGGTTTGTTTGTCTATTGGTTTGTTTCATCATTTTGTTATTATTTAAGTGATCGTAAACTGTGGAAATTGTACTTTCCGATTGTAATCCCACTTTCATCTAGTGTGCTATCGCAGTAACTGAAGAAATATTGCAGTGTGCATGGCGAAATTAGGAATAAATCTGGCGTAATAATTGACGCAACCTAACAAACTTTTGAGTTGTTTCGTGTTTTTAGGCGGTGCAATCTTATCTATTTCTTGCATTTTCTCCAAGTTCATCTTGACTCCGTTGACTGTCAAATCATACCCCATGAATTTAACTTGTTTAGTGCAAAAATTACTTTTTTCCAAATTCAACTGTAAATTATTTTCAATGAGACGTTTCAGCAAAATATCTAGCTTGTTCATGTGTTCTTCAAATGTCTTCGAATACACGAGCACGTCATCAATATAGATAAAAGCATCGCTAGACATCTCTCTGTCAATGATATTGTCTAAACATTGCACAAGAGCAGATGCACTGTTCTTGAGTCCAAATGGCATTCTTTTGAAAACATACGAAATTCCCCGGTGAATAAATCCTGTATATTGTCTACATTCAGGTGCTATCGCTATTTGCCAGTAAGATGCAGTGAAGTCGGTTGAACTCAACCACTTGTTGCCGGATAATTGATTAGTTAAATCCTCTACACGCAACGGTCTGTCTCTGTACGGTAGGGTAACTTGATTCAATCGTCTTGCATCTAAACACAACCTTATCTTCCCATTACTCTTTTCTACGAGCACTATCGGACTTAGATAAGAGGTTTTGGACTTCATGATAATATCATCTTTAACCATTGTAGCAATGAGCTTATCCACCTCCTCCTTATGTTTTTCTGGAATGACATATTGGTAACCCGTGAATGGCGTTTTATCTGTTAGTTCTATTTCGAATTGAAAATCTTTTACTGGATTCTTGTTTTTGCAAAACACCTTCTGATTCCTAAGTAATACTTCAATTAATTGTTTCTTCTGATTTTCATTAAGATTAGAATTTCCTTGCACATGCGAACGAATTTTCAGCTTCACATCTTCTTCCTCCAAACAATTCGCCTCCCAATAATTCCATGTGAACGAATCAAATTCGAGATCCTGTTGATTATTCGGTTTTAACGTCATGGTATTTTTTTCTAAGTTGATAACAACCCCGTATTGTTTCATGAAATCGATTCCCAGTATGAGCGGATATAAAAGTTCCGGCGCTACTAGGCACACAACTTGATACTTATTCTTGCCTATCTCTATATCCAAATAAACTTGTCTTGTTATTGGCTTTGATTTTTTCCGATTCGCACCTATCAGAAAAGACTTTACGAGCGGCAATGTAGGTACCTCCACTCCCTGGTTTTTCAATTCATTCAACAAACTTTCCGCTATGACGGAGGTCGCACAACCTGTATCCACTAGTACTGACGTATCAACACCCTCACATTTAACCTTAAGCTTCGGACACTGTCGCCTGGATCCGATCTGCTTTTGTTCTTCTTCGTTCCACGGTTCGTCATCAAATGAGATTAATTCGATCGATAATATCGCCACCTCTTCTTCCCTAGATTCTTCTATTAGGTTTGCGGCGGGATGGCGTGTCGAAACAAACCTTTCTAATTTTCCGACTCATGTCCGCGAGATGTACTGGGTTCAGTATTTCTGTTTTGGAAAACTCCTCTATCAATAGAATTTTTTCTATTCCTATCTTTAGACGGCGTCCTATCTTGTCTAGCATAGGTCTGTTCTTCTACGTGCTGTTTCGATTTGTAAGTTCCTCTTTTCTCTGATTTGCTTACATAATGTTGCTGCTGCCTGCTGTCTTGGCTTTCTACCGGCCCACTAACATTTGCCCTTGCTCTCTGTAACCTCTCATTGTACACGAAAGTCGCATCATACAATCCCAGCTGCGTTATTAACTTTTCCGTGGACATTGGCAAGAGATTCTTAAGCAAATTTTGTGTAGCTGACGGAAAATGACGTGTTAACAAACAGACAATTTCGTCATCCGGGATCGTCGGAGTACATAATTTGAAACAAGCTAACTTCTCCTCTGCATATTCTTGCATGGACATCGTACCTTTCTTCCACGTACCATACATTACATTAACTTTGAAATTAATTTGAGTTTCATTGTTCCAGTATCTTGAGTAAAATTTTTCTTTAAATTCTGTCATAGTTTTTGGTAATTCTCCTAAACTATCTGCCCATATTCGTGCATTACCCTGCATCATCTGATAGACTATGTGAGTTTTCTTATTGTCCGGAACATAATTTAAAGAAAAGAAATTATCCACCTGCCTCATAAATACGCATGGATTTTCATCTCCCGCTGCACTAAATTTAGGAGTACACGGTAATGAAAAATACGTGTGCGGAACGCTTCCTCCACTCGATGGTAAATTTTCAATTTGATTTTTCAATTCTACAACGTCATTCGTACATGCTGTAATTTGGTGTTGTAGAACCACATCTTGTTCCGAAAGAGCTTTTATTCCACTATCTAATTTACTAGCTTGAACCTTAACTTGTTCAGTAACTAATTTTTGAAACTTCTCTACACCTTGTTCTATCTCAGTCTGCCTGTCGGACACGGTGGTTATAAGATCTGATTGCATTTCGATCCTATTTTCAAATCCTTTCGTAACTTGATCAATCTTCTCTTCTAATTCATGACCCAGTTCCGTGAATTTTTCTTCTAACTTCTCGTGTTCCTGCCCTAATTCTTGTTGAATCTCATTCTTAAATTCGACCTTCCACTGTTCTGCTAATTCAGTGAATTGTATTTTTAAATTCTCTTCTAACTTCCTATTATTTTCTTCTAATTTTGTTTCTAAGGCATTCTTGTTCTCCTCTAATTTAGTTTCTAAAGCATTTATTGCCGAGTTATTCTCCTCTAATTTAGTTTCTAATGCATTCTTGTTCTCCTCTAATTTAGTTTCTAATGCATTTATTGCCGAGTTATTTTCTTCTAATTTTGTTTCTAAGTTAGTCCCTAATTTCTTTATATTTTCCTCTGTCTTTTCATTCTGCATTCCTAACCTCGTATCTAATTGCTGCATGAATTGTCCTATTAATCGTTGCATCATTAAATTTGCCCTGTCGAGGTTTCGTTGTTCCTCATCCGGATCTCGTGTTGGCGTTTGCTGTGATTCCGTCGGCGAGGTCATGCTAGTTTCTCCTGACGTTCCTTGTTCTACTTCTACCGTTTCTTTCGCGATCATGGTACTTGGAGCTTGTCCTCCCACTTCCCTATCGCTATCTGAATCCCCAGACGATCCTTCAACGGTAGTTAAATTCCTAGCCGCGTTATATTTATCTGCCATTTTGACTGTATTAACTGCCTAGAATCAATCAATCCTCTTTCCCAGACACAATACACTTTTTTCAAATTATTACACACACAAATACCAAACACTATCTCGAACAGATAACACTTTCATATAATACCCTTTTTGAAAAACACTCCAGAAAAAACACACTTTTACACAACACCTTTTTTGTTCTCTGTAACCTGTTCAGCAATCTTAGTGAATTGTGATTCAATTGTACTAGAAATTTTGGTTCCACCAAATTTTGGTCTCAGTTTTTCTCAAATCGAGTTTTGGTAAATGCATCCAATAATCGAGCCCCGCTTATGGGCGCCAGTTGCGACCCACCCCTCCGCCGGCTAGCTCAGAATGGGTTTTCAAGGTGGGCGCAAAATAAAAAAATACAATTAGAATAGCGGGGATCAGGGTCATGTGGGCCGTTGTGGATTGAATGCACTTACACAGAAACTCAAGTCGAATCACTTTCCACTTACTTAAGTATATTCTAATTAAATTGCTGTTACAGTAAATGAACATAAAACACTTTACATATACAAGAATTTTGTCTTGCTGAAAAAAAGAAAACAACTTACACTCTTAATAATTAACTACACTGTTTCCTTTCTCTCATTTAAATCAATTTCAAAGAATACTTAAAACTTTGCCTAATCATTCCAGTCGTAAATTTCCTAGTTGCAACTTTACAATTAGCTAAGTTTTTCTTGAAAGAAAAGATTGATTCTATTTTTCACAGAATATCGGTATAAAGAACCTGTACTAATACTTTCTTTCCGAAACAAATTATTCCTTCTAATATCTACAAATTGTTCAAGTTGGCACGACCTTACTGTGTCTTCTCACGGCGTAGAGAAATCTGCGGCGTCGACTCTTCCAATCGCTCGATGTCCTTGTCCTTGCAGCTCGGTCGGGAGCAAAGCCGCCCCTCTGCAGAACCGCACGGTCGCCCCTTTCCAGTACCGTTGTTCAACTCACGATGTGGCCTCCGTCTCGTTTTCCGTTGATACTCTTTTCGTATTCTTTTATAGAATGTAACTAGCTTTTAATTCCATATTTAAAAGAATCTACAATACGACAACTGAGTCTATTGTATAAGAAGAATAAATATAAAAATAAAAAAACTGCAAAGAAAAGAAATGAATGGCCTCGTTAGTTTCATGCTATTCACACTCCTCTCTCTTACAAAGATTTTAAATGCGTCACTTATACTTTCATCCTTTTCCTGATGAATTGTTTTAATGCATTGTAATATGATAATTACCTCCTCGAATGTCTTGAAGAGTTTTTATCGTAGATGCAGTCCTGAAGTCCGTAGCAGTACGAGGTGCCGCCTTCTCGTGATCGGTAGGTCCTCACTCTCCAGCTGTTACTTCAGAAAAGAAAGCTTTCTTTCTCCCGACTCTCGGTGTCGCATACTCTACCTAGACGCTCTCTTACGGATATAGTTCGTAGTTTCCATTTTCGGATTGTATTCATGCGCGTTGGCGCGCGTTCAAACAGCTTATCTTATTCTTGAATATTGATGTGCTCCGTTTTCCGAGACCTCGGCAAAACGGATGGTCACAGTATATCATTGGATTGTTTTTTTACGCTCGTCATGATACACTAAAAAATATGTATAGTTCCATTTGAAAAAACAAAGTCATCTCAATATCTCGTAAAATACAAGTGATAAAATGCAAACGTATACATACACCAATTGGCCCCATTCCCTCACGCACTTCCGTGAAAGCTGCGTTGCAATAGCTTCAATCGTTCAAAAATTACAGGAGGTGCTGACGTTACGTGACTCACCCGGTTTATTAATAGTTATGTATTTGATTAATTAACACACTCTTTCAATACAAATATGGAAAGAAATATTTCTATAAAAACATTCAAAAGTTCTCCTTATGAAATTTTGAATCCGCTGAAATTCGTCCGCCCCCAAAAATTGCGCGCTCCAGGCTGCAGCCTACTCAGCCTGTTCGGTAATCCGGTACTGGTAATTTCTCTTCTGAAGAAGTAACGCGAGAAAGGAAAAATGTCTTTTAAGCGTAATAACTGGCAGCTGGGAAGAGGGAGTGGAAAATCGAAAAGTTAGCGTAGACTAATGTTATTAGAAAACTAGTATGAGAAAGTCTGTGCGGTCCTTCCTTAGCACCTGTAGTATCGTTTTGGAGTGGAATTATAATCTTGTCACCCGTCGATGTGTCACGTTCTGTTCAAAAATTTCATGCCAATTAGGTCATTTGAGTTGGTTTAATTCTTCTATATTTTCTCCATGGGAAACATTCCATCAAGGAAGGTGTTGGTGATAAGGTGGAAATTATCACACGGAAACAGGTGAGCAACGGTCGAGCGCGTCCGTGAAGAAATTGAAGACAAGCACATTTATGAAATAAAATATATAGGTTTAAAATAATTATTTTTCTTTCGCTACGATTAATGTTCGGAAGTGGTTTTCCTTTTCACAGAGAGGGTCTTATGTCTTTCAATTAAATTTATTTCTTCAACCGTTTGTTTTATTGCCTACGACACCATGCACATTAGGCATTATCTCTTTCCCTCTCTGAAATACCAAAGGCATAATTAATATTCTGGCTTAAATATAAAATATACTATATTCCTGTGAAGTAAGATATTCCAATTTGCCATCTGTTACGAGACAGGTTTGCAAGTAAAAATTTCACTAGCTTTAAAACACGTTTGGAGCTTTCATAATACACTAGCAGAGTAAGGTGTTGTCATTGCGTTTTACTTATTTGTCTTAATATATTACTTTTGAATGCGTACTGTTTGGTTCTGCCAATAGAGAAAAGTACTTCTTAAAAATTCTATGTTCTTCTCAGCAAACACGAGAGACTGCTGACACCTGTATCTACTTCATCACATCAGAGCGAAATGAACTACATAATCCGATAAGAGATGATAGCGATGTGCAGTTTACGACCGATAAACATATGTTTCGTACACTTCGTGCGTGAGAACGATAAAGAAATAATGTGAAAGGGGCACTTTGTACTGGGAGCACGCATTATCTTGTGAAGATGCAAAACCGAGCGAAACGTAGAAACGCAGTCAAACGATCACTGCTTGGAGAATGTTATAATAACGTAAGGTCTTTTCAAATATCACTTTCTGAACAAGTAATTTTCTTTTCATTAAAAAGAAACATTTTAAATTTGCGCAGACAAATTGTTATGACCTACAATTAATTTGAAAATTACAAATAAAATAAATATCAATAATTATCAATCTTAATAAAATTACATGAAAATCGAAAAAACAACAACAAATACATAAAAACGTCAAAGGTAATTTTAAAAGAAGCCATCGATATTAGGCAAGGATTCAACTTATAATTCCGATTAACGTTTGAGGAAATGCCAACAATTAATGGCAATTATGCAATAAATGACTAAAATGGAATGGTAGTCTATATCAATAAATTTGAGGTTCACGCAGAAACCACGAAAGCAGATGCAGGAAAGAGCAAGATAATAAAGCTAAGAGGTACAATGGAAATAAACTTTTTAATATTGCATGATGATTTCGAACGTTATTACTAGCATGTGCTTGAAATGGTAAATTTATTAATGAAAACCGTATTGTTAGTCCACAATTTCGTTAGTCTGCTATCAAATTTGCATCAACACATTTAATTCCACATTAAATCTTAGCGATCAATATCTATAGTGCTATAAATTAACTTAGTTCTAATTAATTTCTAGTTATCTCTAAATTAACATTTTGTCCATATTTTCCTTTCTTCCCTATAGCTTTTCTAACATTTCACTCCGCTTCAATTATTGTTTGTAAAACATACTACGCATAGTTTGGGTACTAGTGTTGTTCACTGGGGGATGGACTTTTTTTAAAAACAAACAAACAAAAAAACACTTTCGGCATCAAAGGGTGGCCATTCGTGAGCCGAAATGACTACATAAAGGGTTAGAGGGAGCAATTTACTACATATTAGAAGAGGTTTTATCTACTTTTTCTGTATCAGGGCCCTACAATACGAGTTGTTTTGTCAAAAAATCGCTAGTTTTGTTGCAGCATTACATAACTTTCTCTATACTACCTATATTACTTCGTATACACGTAGGCATTCGAGATAATTAAAAGCAAAATTATTAAAAGAAAATGAAAATGAAAAGCAGGAAAGATTAATATTATCTAAGATTGAAAATGATAAGCAAGAAAAAAGACAAATCAGCTAGAAATGAGAATTAGCTAAGATTGGAAATTAAATGCTGACAAAATTAGAAAGAGCCAGAATAGAAGCAGAAATCAAATTAAAACAACTGGAACTTGAACATAATCATAAAGAAAGATATTTTTCGGAAAATAGTAATATCAGTAATAGTAATAGTGTCGAATTTAAAAATCGACAAAGATTGCTAAAGAAATTTCATGAATTCTAACCAAACGTGGAAGAAATTGATTTATATTTGCAAAAGGTTGAGCAAAAAGCTTCTGTAGATAAGCTGGATCCTTTTGAGTGGGCTTATTAATTCAATGTTTGATTCCAGTAGAGATCACGAAATGCGGTTAACCTCAGACGGAAATGAAAGAGTTTTTCAAACTAAAACTAACTAATCTACAGATTTCTTTTAAGTTAAGATTAAAAGGCTCTTCAAGGTTACATTTTCTTGTCAAATAAGTATAATTAGGTACATTGTAGGATCCGATGCATGATTTCATTATTTTATGGGCAGTTGAGGGAGATAGCTATCTTGCTGACGTCCGGTCGACATTTTAAGGAAGCAGACCCTGATGCATAAAATAATTAATTTCTCTCGATAAAATCCACTGCCTAACAGTTTTGACATCTTCCTCGGGCACCACGAGGACAATTAAGGAATTGTGGCCGTCCCCGACACGTGAGGCGTTAGTTTGAAATTCCTGGCAGGGAATGTAGCTGAGGAAATGGCTGGAAGTTTTCGCCTGGTGATCGATCAAAATTAGGCCCCGCTGTGCCTCTTCCGCTTAGCGGCCCGCGCTGGGCTTCCGCGCGGCAGGCCTGCCAAATTTGCAGCCTTTGGGCAGATGCTTTGGTACTGTTTTGGTACTTATATAATTACATAAATCTATTTATTTATATTTGATAATAATATTATAATGAAATATAAATAAAATTAATCTTTCCAGTAGATAAATATTAGTTTTACTTTAATTAACGAGTTTTAGTAAGTATGTTTTAAAATAAATCCAAACCAAATTACTTAACTGTATTGCCTGCCACTCTCAAATATTAAAAAAACTTCTTGGGCATTATTTGAGGATACAATAATTAAACTTATGACAGTTAACAATAATTTATTTAATTTACAAATTATGATTGTGCCAAGTTTCGAGGAAATATTAAACCCCATCATCAGGCAGCAACAACACATTTCGATTCAATAATTCTGTTCAATATCGACTAACACATTTTTTATTAAATTTTGAGAAATTTCAAGCTAAATGAACTTTTTCTAAAACTCTACTCCCATATAACAATAATTAAATGTGATAATGGTGGAGAATATGTATATATAAATAAAGATGCGTGTATATCCTTGTTTAAGATGACCAAATATTACAAGACTAAATTTATATTCAGTCTCCCTCCTCCCCCGATAAAAATAATAATAATATTTATTCTCAACTTGTTTTACAGAGATAATGTACATTGTTGGTTTTTGGAAATACTCACCATCGATAACTAGTTGTGTTGGTTAGAGAATTTAAACATCCCTAAGAAAAAAGTAAAATTTTAAAAACTTACCTTTAATAATTTTATAAATAATTAAACAAGTTTATTACAGTAATATTGGACTTTGAAATACAAAAAAAACAACAACCAAATTTGGGATTTATGTAACATTTACAAATGTTCTTAATAAATTATCTCTTTTCTTACAGTAATGAATGTTTAATTATCAGAAGATTTAAGAGAAATGTTCGAAATTGTTTAAATATTTGAAGTATATTACAAGACTAAATGCTATACATTCAGCCTCCCCTCTTCCGATAAAAAATCTAATCGTCCCTAAGTAAATTGAAAAAAAACTTTAATTATTATTATTATTATTATTATTATTATTATTATTATTATTATTAAGCTAGTATTTTACAGTTCTAATGACCGTTTCTCGCACTCTACACGCCAATGTTTTTTATTCCGCCAAGCATCTTCCTGTATTCTTCTTCTCTACATGTCAAGTCGATGACGGACTTCCAAGATTTCCTTGGCCTCGTTTTCTTCTTTCGAAAGGGATCCACTCAAAGAGAATTTTTGGTATTTTGTCAGCATGCATTCTCATTAGATGGCCATATCATTGGAGATGTTTGGATTCTAGATTTTCGATCACTTGTCTATTTTCATTATCTGTCTAATCTCTTCGTTTGGTTTTCTATCAAATAGGGTATACTGACAACATCGTCTCTAAAAATTCATTTCCATAGCATTTAATCGAAAGTTTATTGCATATTTTTTAACCTAAATTTCAGATCCGTGCGTCACACAACTCTGCACCATTGTCTTCTATATTTTTCTCTTAGTTTGCTTTCTAATATTCTTGTTCCATAAAATATTATGAAGTCTGCTAGTAATTTTACCTTTAATAATTTTCTTATTAAGAAATATCTTTAATAATTTTCTAAATAATTAAAGAAGTTTATTACTGATAGATAGAACATCAAAATGAAACAAAATGAGGACATGTTTTGTATATGTATATGTAACATTTACAAACTTTCATTATAAGTTATCTCTTTACTTACAGTAATGAACATTTAATTATCAAACAATTTAAGATGCAATTTTCACACATGCTTAAATGATTGAAGTATGCTCAAAATATTTTAAAATGCTTGCTTTGAAATATAGTCTAAGAATTCAGGACTAGAATTACATAAATTGCGTTGGAAAATGAGCATAACTTTTACGATTTCTAAACTCATTTTGTCTTTTTAGAAGTCCATAAATTGTTGATTAATGTAAACACTCTTGCTACTGCAGCATTAATACCCGGTAAACACAAAGCATATTTGACTAATTTTTACTTTCTCGCTACGGAGTGGAGGCAAAGTTATGTAATGCTATGCAAAAAACAGCGGTGAATTTTGGCAGAAAATCTATTACAGGGCCCTGGTAACGAAAAAGTGGATAAATTCACTCGTGAAATTTAGAAAAAATCCTCTAACATGTTATGTAGCCAGAATCCCTGCTATATGTAATATTAGTTGCGTGCAATTCCTTCAAATTTTACTTCTGAACGAGCTTAGTGGGCTTCAAACAGTGTTCAATGTATTTTTCTATTTATTGTTATTAATTTGATGTATTTTTACTTAAATAAAATTAGTTGCTTACAGAAGTGTAATACTAAGTGAAATTTCTACACGAGTTTCCTCTTGGTTTGGGGCTTCAATTTCTGTAGGGAAGACTATCTGACTACTGTTAAGAACCAATTTAAAGTTCGCTGGTAACATTAGAGGTGGCGCCTATTAATATGTTTTGACTGGAAAAACGTCGTCTCTCG
Organism: Teleogryllus occipitalis; assembly: GCA_011170035.1. NCBI lineage: Eukaryota > Metazoa > Arthropoda > Insecta > Orthoptera > Gryllidae > Teleogryllus > Teleogryllus occipitalis. The sequence goes on along the minus strand of BLKR01000838.1, from coordinate 77,793 downwards.
CATTCTGAAAACAAGGAAGAAGAGGGTTTGTGGAATATTTCGAGGAAAGGCAGTTTAGCTGGGATGTTCCAGTAGCGTGTGTGCTCTAAGTACACTAAACGAGATTTATGCTATCAGCACAGTATTGGCACATTCCTCAATTCTGTGTTTAGAGAAAATGGCTAGTGAAGGTACGTTTCGCGATATTAATTTGTACTTTATGGCTATTGCTTCGTAAGAAATATTGTAATCGTCGGAAATTGGCGAATTTTCGACAGAAAAACTTCTATTGCCGGGCCCTGACAGTCTGTGGCCAACGTTCAACCGATTTTCTCCAAAATCGATAATCCTCGACTTAAATAAACTCGAGGCCCTCTGAGTTTGAAATGAATATTTTCATTTAGAGGATACTTTAATGAAGCATTAACAACAATTTCAAAATTTTCTCAAAAAATGGCTCGTATTTTTTTTATTAAACTTTGTCCACGAATATCGTAAAGGACGCTTCAGAAAATAGTGCAGATCTCATTTGCGTTGAAATCCCTAATTTTTCGGTCCCTTAATGGAAGAACTATAGTATGACTTTAAGAATATTAGAGAAGCGTAAAACCTCGTGCTACATGTACATTTTCATTGACGAATTTGGAGCCGTTTTGAGGGAAAGGTCATTTAATCGTTTCTGCAAATGCGAAATTTGAAGCTCCTTTTTCACAATAAAATTTTTTTCGAGAGAATTCATTTAAAATAATGTGAAGCACCTTTTCTTACAAATGCGATAATGTATACAAATTGTGATAATGTGAATATTAACGGAGAGAAAGATATTAAAAAAAATGACATTCTTATATATTTTAAAAAACCAAAAAAGACATCAACATTTACGTCATGTTATTCTGTACATTTAGCAGACATAAAAGTCTCTATCACTAATAACTAATTTTTATCAATGTTAATTTTTGTTGTTTGCATTTTTCGAAAAAAAGGGCCCGCAACACATTTTTACCGTTCTTTACTACAGAAGATGAAAAAATTTAAAGATAAAAATTGGATCCTTTGGAAGAAAATGATTGTTGAAATAAAAATTTACTAGAAAAACTACCCAGATTTTCGAAAAATTGAACATGGTAATATTTGAAGATATTTGTTAGATGGAGAAATTTCACGGAAGGACGCCGAAAAATTTTTGAACTTTTGCAATTTTAAAAAATTAGGTGAGAATCACGAAGATGCTACCTACACCATTTCTTTGAGCGTCTTGTGCTCTATCAGAGAAAAAAGTGAAGAAAAGAATTGGAACCATTTTGGGTAAAATTTTTTAAATGTTGACACTTCATGTAAAGTGCCCCCGAAACAAAATATTCGTTTGCTATTGAATGGGCCGCTACATCAGTAAGATGGATTAAGGAATAATAGTTTTCGTGAAAATCTACTTACGTTTTAACCGCTGGGTTTGTTTACAGACGAACAACACGTTTTGCGGTCAATCGATTTTCGGTATCAAAGACCTGGATTCTGACCACAACACTTGTTATACGAATTTACTACGTATTGGAACAAGATTTATCTACTTCCTTCGTTGTAAGGGCCCGGCAATAAGAGTTTTTCTGTCGAAAAATCGCCGTTTTCCCCGCAGCATTAGAACTCTTTCTCTGTACTACATTGTACGATTCAATGTAACATTTGTGTAATTTTAAAAAACTACAAGAATACACCGAAATGACGTTCATGTCCCATTATTCAATGCTTTTATTGCTATTCTTATTCAAATTTTAGAAGAAAAACGAAGCAGTGTTTTAGGAATATTTATTTTTAACGCGAGTCGGATTTTACTCAAAATTGCACAAATATCAATATTTAAATGTTGGTTGGTTGATTAGTAATTTCGAGCTCGTCAAATGTCAAGGTCATTATTCCCGTAAGTTTAATGAGTGTTTTATCGTGGGAGGTGGCGTTAATCTCTCCCGCCGCCCACCTGCCGTCGGCCAGTGGAGATTCACCCATCCAGCGCGGTGAGCGTAAGACTGATATTTAAAGAAATGTACCATTAGCATTAATTAAAGCAATGATTTTGGAGAAGAAATTTCATTTGAAGAAAGTCTCCGTATTCAATTATGTAGGTATACGAGGGACTTCAAAAAGTTTGGATTTTTTATATATTTTTGAAAACGCAGGAAAAATAGGATCAATACCATCTTTATGAGTGTTTCACTCTGTTCTGAGAATAAATCTAAATAACAAAATTTCTAGTATTTTTGTGAAAATTTGAGAGTCTCATGGCTAGTACCTTTAAAATTGAAAGAATTATTTTCAAAATTGCAGGGCTTTGAGCCGGGCCAGACAGATCGGGGAATATTAATTTGGGAAAATATAATGTACAGTTTAGGCGCAAGTATGGACAGACACATGTTTTGAAAAAAAGACAACTTTTTCAGAAAGAGGGAATCCCAAAACGTCTTTCCATTGAATTCTCGAAATTGGTTTTCCGCAGCGTTACAATACTTCCTCGATACGCCATGAATATTCGCACGCATACAATAACGTGTAAATAACAAATATTTAAAAAATCACTATTTGGGCTTTAACGGCCTGGAGAGTTTCTAACAATTTAACAAAAGAAATAGTGGTGTTGGGGGGGTGGGGTGCAGGTGTAGTTTCCAGACGCTTCGATGACAAACTTTTATTGTGACAAGGAAAACCAACTAACCTTCTACGCTAATGAACTGACAAAATGAATAAGGAAAATAAACTAAAGAGAGAGAATAATTATTTGAATTACTATATTCCTCTCTGAACTCTTGAAAACATGTAAAGTTAGTAAAGCTACATTTTATGTCCATAAGCAAAAGAAGGTGCCATCTCAGCATTCACTTCAAGGTTCAGGAAAACCGGACGAAAAACCTAATCGAAATGGGGGGTCATTGACCAAGAAGATGAGCTATAATCCTTGTTACAGGAATATTAAGTCTTTTAGATTTATAATAACTAATACATTAACATCATTGTCAGTATCAATGTTACTTGCCTTTTCGATACTCGGTGTGGTCGGTATTCGGTATAAAAGTAGTTAAACAGCAGAGAAGATTTTACTTGGAACTTAAACTTCTTTATATGTTTTGGCAAAGAAATGATTTAAAATAATGTATGTGAATTTTTTGCAATAAGCTGATGATTCTGACACATCACGGATGTGATTACTGCGTAGAGTGTTATAGTTACCCTTGAGAGAGTCATTTTTGGCAAGAAAACACCGATTTTCAAATCAAGAGGCAAGACAACGGTACAAATTCCTAGTTTAATAAAGAGATTTTTAGAAGAATCACGTGGATGAGATTCACTTATAATTCGTAATCTCGAATCCTAATTTATTCTTTTCTGTAATCTCAAATTTTGGAAGAGGTTTTGTAGGCTGTGCTTATTTATTTATTTAGTCAAAAGCAGGATAAAAACTGTATGTGACGTATGGGGGAGAAAATCATCTGCACACGCTTCCTTGAGTTTCAGAATCCCTTGCCAACAATTTAACTATTAATAGTTGAAAGATGAAAAAATAATAGTAATACAATAATATAGTAATGTAACATAGTAGTGTTTCCGCAGAATAGAATGCCTTACCTCGACTACGGTCATTCGTGATACACCCACAAGTAGTTAGAAAGTATGAATTCTGAACGCTGGGTAAAATGAACTTCATTTTGTGTGGACATTGCGAACATGGATCGTTTCATTTGATGTTTGACTGAATAGAGATACTCAAAATTTTGTTACCTTAAAATCACTCAATTGCACATAGTTCATTTTCAATGTATTAGACAATTGTTTAACCCTAGATCAAAGGCGACCTGTACCAAGCATTATTACAGCGCCGTAGACTGACAGAGCACTTTGGATAAAAATAAAGAAAAACTAATTTTTACAATGAAACATAACATTTAATGCAATGAACAAGTATGATATGGAGTTACAAAATCATTTTAAAGGGTTTATAGATACACCCAAATAACTAGACTCTCAAAGTGGTTCCTTTCTTGGTGCTGTCCACACGTGGCTTTTGAGAAGCGTCCCTAGAAGTCCCTCATCACGCGACCGCCATCGTCCCATTACGGTTGGTAAATGTTGAGAACAAATCTTAAATGCTACAAGTCAAGTTCGTATTCATTATTCACCATATTAGCCACTACAGCGCCAACAATATCACTGACGTAACTTCAACGGCGTAGCCTATTGGACGACGCGTGTTAAAATGCCGAAAAAAGGTACGCGCACAATTGTATTTCACTGGCTACGTACGATATTGGCATATTGTACGATACATGTATTTCACTGGCTAGTCACACAGTGAAGGTACCTGGAGTTTGAGAAACGGGGAGTGGGGGGCAGGGGTGGGGGAAGCTTCCGTCGGACAGTCGACGCCTTTGTAAAGGCGGCTCCACGCATTCGTAATTCGGCGAACACCGAGCAACCGATCGCCGAATCCCGAGTAGTGTGGATGAGTTGCTCGCTATTTGGCGAGTGACGAACATTCGGGGTGCCCCCTACCCACCACGTGTCGGTCTTTTGGACACGTCAAAGGGAGCGACCATTCGCCGAACTCATTAGCTGTTCGGGATTGGGCGAGCCCTAGCTCGCTGCTCGGCGAATGCCAAATGTGTGGCGCCGTCTTAATGCAGGTTAAGTGGAATGGGAGGTGCGTTGCCTGCCCGAGTTGGAGTCGTGAGGCAGGCGGTGGGGCGCCGGGCTTCCCCAGCACGCGACGAGGCGCCACGCCCATCGATCCATCGGCGCCGCGTTGGGCAAGGCCCAGGCCCTTCGACTATCGAACGGACGCGCCACGTGGCGCTCGAGAGCCGAGACACCATAAATAATTGTTAGGCGTTCGGCGATTTCTAAATCATCCCCTGCGTATACACTAGGAAATATGACACATTAGAAGAAAGCATCGAGACAAAACCCAAGGTGTATTAATGCTGGATGGGAAATGCCCCCTAGAGGTTCATTAAATATCTGAGGCAAAACGCGTACAAGTTCCCGGCTTGCGGCCCATTTGGATCATCAGGTGCTGAGGCAACCCGCCAGGCATCCCGCTCCCATTCATTCTTCCGTCGCGTCCTGCGGCCTTAACACGCTTCCGTCTCCAGGAAAGGAACCCTACGCACACATGTTTTGCAAGTTTACAAAACGAGACACTTGAGGATGTTCTATTCCGTTTTCGAGAAGGTGACTTTTGGTACCCCGCAACACGCGGTACCAAAAGCGCTGAAGTGGGGTTCCAGGATTCAATTATTTTGACTTTTAAAACAAAAAACGTTACATTTTTGGTGATCGTATTTTTTGCGAATAATCTTTGGGGACCACCATAACATTTTTTGGGATTTCTGTTCGTGAGGGTTCTATAACTATTCAGAAATTCCCGTTCTATCCAGGAAGAGAGCCTCTGTACTCGTCATAAAGTTCATAAAAGAATTACGTAATTAAAAACACATACATTTTTTAAAATTTGCAGCTTAATTTTCAGTTTGACATGTGCGTGAACATGCGGTGAACACGTTGGAAGAATATTGAACCACATATGAGGAGTATAAGATGGAATATATGCAGATTATGTGGGAGAACATACGGCGAAATAATCTAAGACAATGGGAGGGAACATGTGACAAATTTGCGATGAACATGCTCAAAACGTACTGGGAACATGCGGAATAAACGTATGCTGAACGTAGAGAGAACATTTAGGGGAACATGCCGACAGTAGTGGATATAGGCATGAACACTGAGGGTACTGGCCCCTGGGCGGCAAATTTTGTTTAATTCAAAAGGTTTTTATTCGAAAAATTATTTATTGACAGGAATTACAATTGCTTTTCAAAATTTAACAAAGGTACTTGCACTCAGCCAGCTGGCCAGTGAAGAACGATATCGTGGATTTTTTTTAACATTACGAAACTCCGAGAGATTATTTTAGAACTATAACTTGCAGCATGTCAAAGCGTATCCTTTTACTTTCTCGTACACGTACGTGTATACGGAGTAACATTCGTAGAATAGAGTTGTGTAAAGTTGCAAAAAATTGATTTCGAGATTTCAACGGAAATGCACGTTTGGAGGTCCCCTTACACTATCCATTGGAAACATTTTAAGAAACAATTTGAAGCCATTTTCGAGAAAATGGCGTTTGAGCGTTTCTGAAAATGCTGAATTTTAAGCTCATTTTCACAGAAAACTGTTGTGTTTTTGAGAAACTTTATTTGACATTATTTAAAACACACGCACTCATAAATATAATACTGTGAAGAAATTTCCTTGAAAGTAAGCATTACCGGCGCAAGAGACAAGTGAAAAAAAAATCATTTTTGTATTTTCGAAAAAAAAAATTTAGCATTATAGCGTTTATGTCATCGTATAGGGTTTGTTTGGCACTAATCTTAACAAAAATTTAAAGAAAAAATTTGGAGTCGTTTTTGAGAAAATCTTGTTTTTGTAATTTTTTAAAATTGCAAATATTGCAGGCACTATTACACAAAAACTATTAAAATTTACAAAAAAAATCTACATGACCTTTATGATAGAACTATTTATGGAAATCAAATTTTACTTGAAGGAAAATTCTCTATCTTCAATATTGTAATTGTAAGAAGTTGCCAAAAAACTTAAGTTTTACAATTTTCGAAAATTCAGAGTTATTTGTGAAAATGGTACCATTTATAAGTGTATTTAACTCTATTCTTGCCAGAAATTTAAAAAAAATTGGAGTTTTTTTACAAAAAAATTGAAACTGTTCATGGGGCTTCATGTAAAGAACCCCCAAAAATTATTGAAATTGTTTCAAAATCGCAGAACTTTAGATCTCGCAAAAACGACAGAGGTTTCTTCAATTTGGTCGCTAGATTTGTTCTCGACGGATAGAGAGTCGGATGGACGGACGTTTTGCTTTCAATTGTTTTTTCGGCATCAAGGACGCACAAAACAGGGATTCTGACTACACCACGAGTTAGAGGATTTTCCCCCTTAATTTAGCAACTGGATTTACCTAGTTTTTCGTTATCAGGGCCCGTCAATGATTTTTTTCTGCAGAATATTCGCCGTTTTTTCGCGTAGGCGCCCCTAGTGTAAATCCGCCATCGCATGCGGGGGCACGGGGAGCCGGTTTGTAGTTGGATGATTGAGAATAACCTACAATAAACGAAACTTCTATCAAGAAATGTTGAAATATCTAGGTTACCTTATCACAAGAACTAGATCTGATTTGGCATTTACGTACAGTGAACTCTCAGTATATGAAATAACCTAGAGAAATCCATCCCCGAGCTTTAAAGAGATTTCTGTGGTATTTACAAGGAACAAGAACAATGAAATTGAAAATTAACAAACAGCCTTGACAGCTTGTTATAAGCTCAGTTGCAAGCTGGTGCATGTCCAAAGAGTCAATATTTTTCGTCGGTTATACAAAAACAACTCTTATAAGTTGGTAAAGTAAAAAAAAGGAACTTCGTCTTCGATGAAACGGAAATTAGTGTGTTGAAAAATGTGCGATGCAATTTGTGAAGGAAAATGGCTTATAAAATTATTTGATTTTGTATCTCGTACTGTAAAAGTTAATAGTGATGGTAAGTCAGCGATAGACTGGTCGAATAATTTCAAAATTACCTCAAGAAATAAACATAAAGGAAGACAATTCAATTTCGCGAAAGATGAGGTTAATAAAAAAGAAATATTCTATTTTGTTAAATAGGCCGAGCTCAAAACACATGTGATGAACTAAAGGTATACATTTTGACGAGATGAAGAGACATCTTTCAAATATGAATTTATTGAATGAAGGTTGTAATATTCTTTGGACGAAAGGGGGGAATTTGTTAGAGCGATAGCATTCGAACAAAGAATATTTATTGGTAATAAGTTTTGTTGTAGAATGGACAATAAAATGCGGACGTAACGAGGGCAATAGTTGCTATGTAGTGTGGTATTATGAATTTTGAATTGATGAAACGAACGTGAAATAAAAAATGTTTGTGATAAACGACTACTGGCCTTAATTAATATAAAATACTTTAAACGGAAAGGAAATACGAGACTAATGACCATAGTAGTAGGCACGCGCGGAAACAGCACTAAACCAACCAGAGGGTGGGGTGAACGAAGGGAAGGGAACAGGGGAAGCGAGCTTAATAAAAATGTGAGCAGCAAAGCATTGGGGGTCTATAAAATTCATCCACAGGGAAGGCCATTAACCAAGCCCTCACCACACCCCACAATGCCGAGCATATCTGCATCGTCAGCGGAGAAGAACACCAGGGTTGTCTTCTCAGGTAACCCACGAGGAAAAGGAAAAGGACACCAACACCGCAGCCGCGCCAGCTCTTCCCACTGGCGAAGGCATCGCCCACCAGCCTCCATCCAACACAACTTGCCAGTGATATTGGGATATACTGTCCACGACCAAAATGCAGCATCTATTCTCAACAGAAATAAAAATAATGAATCATTACTACTAAAAATGCACCTAAACACATAACATAAAAAACATATAACAACAAATAATATCGTTAAAGAAAACAACTTACCTTCACCCGCCATAGCATACCTCGCCAATTTATACAACTCATGTTTCAGAAATGCCTACTTCCCCCAACAATGAACTCGCAACGACTATCCTAACCTAACATAACCAAACCTAACATAATTGCATTCCAAACCTAACATAATTGCAACAACTCCCAATAGTTATCACTCTGTAAGTGTACTGCCCTCATTTACTAACATCTTCGAAAAAACTAATTCTAAAACGTCTGACCCACGACGTAACCGAGCCGTAAAAAACAACTCCTGTTAACAATTTGGTTGCACTGAAAACATGAGCACTACCTATTAAGAATCGCACATCTTTACTCATTCCAGAAAAAAATCATACTGTAGGTATGCCAAAGGCAATACAGGCCTTTGACAGAACATACCATCAGGCGCTACTACACAAAATAAAACTAGTGGTGTTAATGGTTTCTCCTATCAACACCTGGCGATTACTGGAGCAGTACCCTAACAAACGGACCGCGCGCGATCATTCCTTCCTCTTCCTTGTCCTATCCTTATCCTTGCACACTTGCTAACATACCGTACACTACACATGCCGGGAGATCGGTCAGAGACTTAGAACTTATTCCGGCTGGGGCGGTGTCCCACTAGTGGGAAATACCTGATTGGGGAAAACCCCGCTATTCGACGGTAGGTCGGCGCCGGTTCTCGCCATCCAGCGGGGAAATATCACCTCCCAATGATGAAACACGCACTACTACTCTTACAGGACTAATGACCGTAGTAGTTGACGCGCCCGGAATCACTATCAATCAATCAATCAAGGAAAACGCTCTTTGAACGTGGCCAAGGCTCTGTGCCGAGCATGAAGTACCGTGCGTCGCCGCCAGAATGCAGCACCTGTCGGCCGTCGCCGCTGCTTCCCGCTTGGTGCGCCACCGGCGCTGGCGGGAGTGGGGGCGGTACGCGCTGCGAGGCGCCAGCGCACGGTGGAAGCCGTTCGTCGCCTTCTCTGGGCTGGAGACAGTTAACGAGATGTCGATGACAAGAGTGATAAGAGCGGAAGAGCGACAGACAATGCGGCGGTGTCCTGCCAGCGGAAGAAACTTTCGCGCGCTTCCTCTGGAGGCAGTCATGTGTAAGCAGCCAGCGTTTACTTTCTCGCCACTGCTTACGAAGTAGAGAGAAAGCGTTGAAATGCTGCAGGAAAAACACAATTTTCAACCGAAAAACTCTTATTGACGGGCCGTGTAACGTGAAAGGGTGTGAAACGTGAAATCGTGTGGATATATGTATAGTAAATTACTTCCTCTATTACGCAGTTACAGTCCATGTTTTGTGGGTCCTTGAAAACGAAAAATCGATGTAAATTGATCGAAATTTCAAAAAGTCAAATCGTTTTCGGTGTCTTCCTGTAACAACATTTATGAAGATATATTATTTTTATTAATGAAAGTTGTTCATCAAAAAATATCTTTAAATAAGTTCAATTTTTCGAAAATATGAGTATTTTTGAGTTATTTTGAGTTTAACATGACCAATTTTTAACATTTAACTATTAATTTCTCAGATACGACTCCTAATTTTTTCTTTATTTTTTTCCACGTATGTAGTAAAGAACGGTAAAGAAAGCGGTGTTGATCCCATTTTGGCGTTCTTTGTATTTTCGAAAATTATAAAAATTCGAAATGGTAAATTTGAATTTCCCGCGCTCCATTTTAGGTGGTGTGAGTCTGTAAAAGTAGTTTGAGATGTACTTGGAGGAAGTTGGATGTTCTGAGAATTACTTCTCATTGTTTAACTTTATATTAATTTACTTAATAAATTAACTTAATATAACAAACGTAAAACATTAGTAATCTAATTAGTTTATTAGTATTAGTTACTTATTTGTCATTGATTTAAGATAATCTTTCACGCGTCGTTGCCATACAAGCTGTAACATAGCTGTTTGACAACTTCTTCCGAAAATTTCATTGGGCGGCGACATAGGATAGGGTTAGGGGGCTTTATTTACTAAATAATAATGTTACAGTGTCTCTGGATTCAATAAAATGATACCTTTTATCAGTATTAAAATCGAAAAGAATATATATCTACGCTTGTGTGTTTGTATTATGTATATTTGTGTATTATGTAAGTTAATTTATCTATATGTTAGAACATATTGTAACGTCACACCCTCCGTGAACGAGCATGAGAATCTCACCCGCGATTAAGAGAATTATTTCTTGAATACCCGCGAGACCTAGTACGGTCAAAGCCCCCCGACAGCCCGTCCGCCACCGCGCCCCAAGGACAGGCAGCTGGTTGACAGTCGACCAAACGCCGCCGCCCTTTGCCGCCCCGGTCACTTGACAAAGCGAACATCGCAGAAAACTTGACGACTCCACAGAAATCTGTTGCAACTCATGCTCGAGGTGAGGAGCGCGTGCCACGTCGCATAGCCCTCGGAACGCCAAAAGGGGCGACGTTTTATTTCGCTTAAGACAGAGCCACCCCGCCCAGCGTCAGCGCTCAAAAAAGAAACGTATTATGTTCGGGGGACTGACGCGGAGTAACGGAGCGCCCCCCCCCCCTTTGCAATTGCGCGAGGCGTGGTGCCGTGAAACGCTACGCGATTCGCCATGGACGCACGTGACAAGGAGCAACCGATCGACCCTTTTAAAGCATCGCAGGGGCTAGCGATTCGCTTTGCGCACATGCGCGCCGGCCAAGGTTTATCTGGCCAGTAAATAATTTTAAGAAGATAGAGGCCAGCTGTACTGCATTCCTCCGACCGCGGCGTACCCACCCCGCAGGTACCGGACAGCTAACTTTCACGCCAACAATGCAACGGAAATTTCTTCTTTGTATCATATGAGCTCTCAAGAAACTGGCCCGTGTGCCGCCCCGCCCCGTCCCCGATGGCTAATGCTAAACGAATCAGCGTAAAATATTCCAATTGGAGGTGGGAGATTGAAGCCTTCGTCTGGACGCGCGCGAGGCCTCACTTCACTTGGCTTCTTCACTTCACTTGGTTTGACTTCATTACTCAGATTCGCATCTTTCAACTTACAACGTCGGAATTGTTACTCCAGTGTAACACTGAAAATTACTAAGATTTGAAAGTGGGACAGCTAATGCATTAAGGAGGCATTTATTATCATCTCGGCAATAAACTTGAGCGGGAAACCACCGGCAGTTATCACGTGCACGTCTGCGACGCCAAAACATCACAGTGGGCCCGACGGTAGCGCGCTGCCGTCTGTCACTCCGTCTGGCTCCAACGGGGGATACTGGATCTGCGCTGCTGTGCTGACTGGGTCACCGCCGCTGTGCTGAGGAAAGCTCACCGCCCGGCGGGAGCCGGGAAGACGAAGTCATCACGTCGTTACCATAAGATAAGTTATAAATGACATGTAATCGGATGACGCTCAGTTTAATTTCCCGCCGAGGTGCGGAAGGACTCTTATGAACGAAGCTGGGAGCGTGAATGCCGATAGTCCGGCATGTTATTGCAGCGGCTAATTGTATTTGTTTGCTTGTTAAAAAAATTCGAATTAAAATAGGAAGCCACAGTCAAATTACTAAATGTTTGTAAAACATTTTGTATGCATGTATTTGTAAGCATCATTTTTCATGCTCTCACGTTAAGTTATTTAAATGTGTTAAGTTTATTTCTGTGTTTTTTATTGAACATGCCGAATTCACACCGAGAACAGTTACAATATGTATTTTCATTTGTAGTATAGGAATGTAAATGACATCTGCATATATAGGAAATGACTAAGACAATTTGTTTTTATATTGATTTTTTATACATTATTATTTTATTTCAATTCTCTCTCTCTCTCTCTCTCTCTCTCTCTCTCTCTCTCTCTTATATATATATATATATATATATATATATATAGAGAGAGAGAGAGAGAGAGAATTGAGAGGTCTTTCTCTCTCTCTCCTCTTATATATATATATATATATATATATATATATATATATATATAGAGAGAGAGAGAGAGAGAGAGAGAGAGAGGGAGAATTGAAATATATTGTGACCGTACTTACCTCCGTTTCCAAATTAGGGATTCAAAAATGCCTGGGCAAGTACTTACCACACATTAAACTTTTGAATGCATAATATGCTGTAGACGAGAATTATCAAGGACAAGGGATCGTTCTACGGGGGAGCGCCTTTACTAGGATGATGTTGGTTTTGTTTTTGTCACTTCTCTTATTGGATTCATTAGGCATCAATTTACTCGTTACAATTATTTATTAACTCACAAAGAACAATAATGCTTAATAAATAGAATGACCTTCATCACACGATCGAATAATAATAATATAACTAACATTACTATTGATTAATGCTACTTGGAATATACACATTGTTATTCGGGAGCTCCCATGTTCTTATATATTAATAATACATCAATATTATGTCTCCTGTTTTATTCTCAGTACTACGTTTGCCCGTTTTATGTCATATATATATATATATATATATATATATATATATATATATATATATATATATATATATATTACGCAGGCAGACGCGAGTAAGCGGCAGTTGGAGTAGATGCTTGGAAGGAAGCGGAGGTGTCGCGCGTGAAGTGGCCGATGGGAGAAAGTAGAAAGACTCAGGTTGTGAGAAGTAAGATGATTGGAAGTAAGTGCCGTAATAGATAAAGTAATAGTAAGAGTGTGGACGAGTCATCGGGAAGTTCGACGGGAGTGGAATTCAGAGAGAACTGGGTGTGTGGCGAAAGCGGCACGTGGAAGAAGTAAGGAATGTGGAAGGCGTTGTGATAGACCGTGGGGAACAAGTGTGGTGTGGAGCTAAGTAAAATAAGAAATGATATTGTGATTATGGTAAGGTGATGGGAATCGATCTATGAAAGAACTGGATGATGTATCAAGTGGGAGCCAGAGGCGAGCAAGACCACGTGGTGGTGGGGTGGCGGAACATCACGCCGGTAAGAACTGAGCAGCTACGAATGAAACGGATTCCGGAACTGAGTCAGTGCGTGTGCGCTACGTGGTGAGATTATATATAGCTGTCCTTGGTCTGTCACTCTGATGGAACTCGAAAAATAATAATTTTGAAATATGATCGTTGTTATAACTTTTATGAAGTCTTTTGGTAATTCTTACTTCATAAATTATTAACGTGTGATTTTTGCACGTGTGACTTTATTTAAAAACTACGAAAACTTCAAAAGCGTATGAGTCGAAATTTCCTTTTTACGAGATTTGCCAGTGATCAATACAGTACACAAAATTTTGAACCGAAAGGTTTCTGCAGAATTGTTTGGTTACAGAAAACTATAAAATATTAACATGAGCATTTCTGCTGGTATATGTATGGGCGTGCGAATAACATTTCTCGGCATATATATTTGAATGATTTTGTAAGGGTCATTATTTTTATTTTCACTTTATTAGCGTTTCGAAATTGAGACATACCTACACTTTGGTTTCTTTTTTAGCACTGGATTTGTTAACATGAAGTTATTCAAGGTTAAATGTTAGGAAAACACAAACTAATTTTCTGAACTTCGCGTAAATTACAAAAATTATTTTAAGACATTTCTTGCAAAACATAAAATACTCGAAGTATCCCTGCGTGACAGAAGATCCTCAATTGCCTTCACAATATCACCACGAACCTAAATCAGCATGGATAACTTCCGCATCTAACCTCACAACCGCCCCGTGCACTGGACTGCACTGACGCGTTTGTCAGTGCAGATTAGGGCGCCCCGAGTGCGACCTGGTTCCGTGTTGTTGTGCGAATGGAACATGCGCTCCTTTGCACTGTTGCGCCCTAGCGGTCGAATGGGACACGAAAGTTGCCCTGAGTGCGCGGCGAATTGAAAACGCTGTAAGTTCCCGAACACCGTTCAGATAGGTCGTTCGATCTCGAATTGCCTTTTCCCAAGGCCGCGTATAAACACAGCAGCGCTCTAAGCAAATGTGCAGTCTGAGGCAAATAAAGAGCGTGCCAAGAGCGAAGGATTTGGGAACCGCTTTCGTTTCGTTCGGAGCAAATGCCGGAAGGAAAGAAATTGAGAATTAGCACGAATGATCTGATATTGTGACATGATATACGAACAAAATACATCCTCTTACATTGCCGTTCTTCCCTTTCTGAAATATTCAGTTTAAGACTTGCGTCCTAGTCCACCGGAAATATGTACGCTAGCTACGAAAGGTAGAAAAAGGAAATCTTCAAATAACTCGTTTGTAGATAGCCATTGAAGAATTTGTGAATTGTATAATCGGCAGCAATTCGTATTGTTTATTCAGAAGAAATCGTAGGCAGGTATTTACTAAACATTCAAAGAAATGTTGAATTTTTATTAGTAATTTAAAGAAATACAAATACCGGGTGTATCGTTCGCGTCGCCCGGGAACTCGAGGGCTTGCTCGTCCAGCGAAGCGCGAACTCATCTCCCGTGGAGACATACGGGAACTATCACTGCACTTAACTTACCTTGAGAAACATGCCGAAAATGGTGTCCTTGGGCTCGAAAGCATATTGAACCTCCCGAACGTATTCTGATTCTTTTTACTTTCTCGCCTTACAAGTTACTCCTAAGAAGAGAAAGTTATATAATCGTACGCAGGAAGATGGCGATTTTTTTCTGACAAAGCGTGGTTTTTATCTGAGTAAACACGTCAACAGCCAAAACATCCCTAGGAAACCCTGAGGATTTGGCAACTGCTCACACTGCTATTCGATCTTTGAACTTTTTAAGTATTGTTTATAGCGACGATCGAATAATTAGTCATGGGTTATGGTCTCCTAGATCACCTGATCTGATCCCCTGTGACTTTTTCCTTTGGGGCTACTTGAAAGATCAAGTTAATGCAGTAATCCCGCAAGCAGAGAAGATCCGGCGCTTTATTGAAGAGAAAATCGCTGCAATTCCTCGAGGCTTACTTCAAAGGGTAAATCAGAATATGTTCCGGAGGTGTGAAGAATGCATTCGAGCCCAAGAACACCACTTTCAGCGTCTTCTTTAAGGGAAGTTAAGCGCAGCCATAGTTCCCGTATATGAGCACGGGAGTTGAGTCAGCCCTCCGCTGGGCGAGCAAGCCCTCGATTCCCAGGGCCCGAATCTTCGGCGAACGACAAAATGTTCACCCCGTGGTTTTGCTCTGTGTCGCACTATGACGTACAATTTAATTCAATGGGCACTTTTCTTTGGGTTTCCAAAACAGTTATTTTCGCAAAATCTCTCATTTAATGAAGTATCTACAACAAAAACGTTGGTAGATGAATGTAATTATTGGGTAGGAAAATAGTATCTCTGGTATCTTTAGTACATTAGTTAATATCATTCGTGTCTTTATGATGTGGTCTCCAACTTTCAGATTTATGCTGCGTTTGGGTTGGTCTCGAAATTCGTCCTGAATATTTTAGCTGCTTAGTAATTTATGTAAACTTGGGAAAATTGAAGTTGAAGTATTAAGAACAAAGCAGAAATTGAGTAAAATTAAATAAGAGAGTTGTGATTTCATTAAACTACGACGAGTTTCATTCTGCTGACAAGAATATCTACGTACAACTTCAGAGGTCTTGTAAATTAGTTCTGTTTAATTCATTTTCATCGTATGAATAAACTGCATTTTCTCTCGGTAGCTTTGTTAAAGGTTTCCGCAAGTTTTCCTTCCTTTTTATTATCAGTTTTCCAATCTACAGAGAATCCCGACGTCTTGCATACATGCTTATGAAGTTCCCAAGTCGTTTCAGCAGGTGAGAAGTCTATCCTCGTCAGGATTTCAAGAGACGAGGAGGAAGAAGATGCTTTTACTTTTGCATTAACTTTTGACGTAGTTTTTCGTCGTAGTTTTTGACGTAGCATTTCGGTCAGACGTATATTAGAGATCCATAGAGAAATACATTAATTCATTTTAAAATCTTCACTAGAAAAGGTGTAAAGTCTAAAATGTTAGTTATTCGTGATAATTCGCTAGCAAGTTATGAGTGATACGAAAGACAATGCAACATTACGAATGTGAAGAAGAAGTAAGAAATGTGTAAAAGGAAGTAAGTGAGAGGTATTTGATGGGAGGAAGCCTATTTATAAATGTTGTTTAAGAGACTTCCAAGATTAAGGTTAGAAATGTTGTACCAACTTGTTGAAATGTCGTAAGGAAATAGGATAAAATGCAATACTCAATTTTCAGTATTGAAAAACGGCTTTCCAAATTAGAGAATTAAACTTCAATAGTATGTGGAAACGTGGGTTCACTAGTTGCACTCTGCTCGCCCAACGAATGCGTTCGCGTCCCGCAAGGGCGCGCGCGGGCGAGGGCGAGCGCTAATCGCAAAACATTCCCGGCGCTCTCACGCGAGCGAGATCCGCTGCGAATACGCGCGTGTTTGCTCACTCATGCGAACCCGCCCCGCCCCTTCCGCCATTTGAAGCGCGTTTCATATATTGCTTGCGAGCCGGAACAGGCGCAAAAGTGGAGGCCAGAGGTCGCGGCCAAAGGGGAGCACGTTGCTGAAGGTTCACTTTCCTCTATTTCGAGCGCTCTCACGGAAGAAGGCCGTTTCGTACGATTTGGAAGCTACTACTGAAACAAAGACTCGTAAGTGTACTGTGTAACTGTTACAAAGTGTGCTACCGTTAACCTTCAGTGGCGCATCGACTTAATTTAAGAAGACAACGAGTTGTGCTACAGACTTTCTCGCACCAGTTAATATCCTAATCTCTTTAGTCTAGGCTAGCTTTCCGACATTGACCCCCTCTCTCTTCACGGCTGCCATTTGTGGGCCCCCTAAAATTTAAGTATTGGTAAATAAAGCGCCCCCAAAAATTAAAATATTTGGTTTCTAATTAATAGGGATGTGGCATCAGATAACGCTGATAACAGATGGTGACATAGACTTTTTCCGTAAGCCCATTTTTCGGTAAGAAGGACCTACGTAATGTGGATTTTGATAAACAATGTGCTAGAGGAAATAGTTTACTACATGAATAATTTACTACGAGTTTTTTGGTATCAGGGAGCTACAATTCGAATTTTTCTTCAAAAAATAGCAGTTTTCGCAAAAAAAGGTTACATTAAAATCTCTATACTACGTATTTCGTAGAAAGTAAACTATTGGTGCTACAGAATGGCACAGACCTTGTACTAGTTACATTCCTTTCCTCTTCAGTCGCTACATTTTCAGTGTTGCCTCCCCCTTTCTTCAGCTGCCTTCTCATTGGCCCCAACCGTTTTTCACCTTCTCTCAATTTTTAGGATCTCTAAGAGGCTGAAGTATGGTTTTAAGAATATGCGAATTTTGGTTGAAAAATTTGGAGCTGTTTTAAAAAAAAGTATAATTTGAACGTTTTTGAAAGTGTGCACTTTTGAGCACATTGTCAAAGAAAATTTCTGCCGTTATATAGTGTTTTAAAAAAATTACGTTCGTTCAATGTTTGGAAAATAAAATAAATACATCAAAATTACGTAAATGTCATTTTATTCAGTGCACTTAGCACTAAACGTATAAAAAATTGAATCAGTTTAGGAGAAAAGGTCGTTTGAGCGCTTCTGAGTATGGGGATTTTTAGCTCATTTTCAAACAACAAAAGAAAAGTTTTGAGTTTTCGAGAAACGTTATCAGACATCACCTGAAGTACTTTAACAAACTAGTGGTGCTGCCAAAACACATACTGTCTCGCCTTGGTTGTAAATGCTCCGCAATATTATACTACTATATAAACCAGCAAAAATGACTTCAACCAGCAACATTTTTTCCGCCTCGAGACCCAATCTCAGTTCCTCAGAGTTAAGTTGTCGGCACTCACCCACTTCTCCACACGAGAGCCCTGTGGATCGCTCTCGGGCAGAAGCACCTAAAGATAGTCTGATTACGTAAAAAAAAATCAAGAATCAAAATGTACGTTAGAAACTCCCAAAACCCCCAGGCCGTTCAGCTCTATCAGGAAGTGGGAATTGTGGGAATTCTGAATTGTTTTCTTCTCTATCAGGAAGTATCAATGTTTGAGAAAATCAGCTCAATTGTTTACGAGCTACAGTTCTCCACAGACAGACAGACAGACAGACAGACAGACAGACAACTGGTTGGTTTATAGGTTGATTGATAGATTGAGTGATAGTGATACCGGGCGCGCCAACTCCAAAGGTTCCGAATGTGTAGTACACGTTTTTGCACGGGAGATAGGTGTTATCTTCCCGCCCTGGATGGTTAAATCAGGTGCCGACCTACGGTCGGCTAGTGGGATTTTCCCCAACCAGGTGCCTCCCACCAGAGGGTACCCTCCTAGCCGGGACAAACTGTAAGCTCCCGACCGGTCTCCGAGCATGTTGTGATGGTGTGGTGCATGTAAGTGTGTGAAACTAAAGGGTAGATAGGACAAGGAATGGGAAGAAAAGATCGTACGCGGTCACTTTGGTAGGATACTGCCCCGGTATTCGCCTGGTGTTGATCAGAGAAACAACGGAAAGCTACCGATCGAAGCAGCCGGCAGGTAGAATTATTGTCCACAAGCAATAGGAATCGACCTAGCTATCCGGCTAGTGTCGAAAATAGTGCTATCGTCATGACTCGAAACTAGCACCTCCCGGTCAGTAGCTCTTCAGTGACATTAGTTGACACCCTGAGCCACCTCTCCCGATCAGTCGTTAAGGATATATAAGTCGGTCCCATAGGTAGTGTATATATTGTATTTAAATTGCATGTTGATTAGTTTACTTATATCGGCACACACAGATGCACAGAAAGACAATTAATTTGATGTGACATACGTTTTAGTAATCGAACAATAGTTGAAAACTTAATTAAAAGTTCAAAATACGAAAATCACATACACACTTCCAGTTTATTTTGAATCTTAATTGACTGTGTATGTTAGTAGAATTGCTTCAAATGATTTTCAATAAAGTTTATGAAATTCTCAATAGTTTTCTTCGCAACACAGAATTGTGACAAATAATTTTCCCTGAGTGAGGCTTGAACCACGTGGAGAAAATTTAAAGAAAAAAATTGGAGCTGTTTTTGAGCAAAGAAATCCCGTAAATTCCGTTTGAAATGTTTATCGTCCTGTGTGTCGCGGCGGGGCTGCTGTGCACCCCTCCGGGCTGAGGGCTCGCTGATTGGTCGCCCCGCGCCCTTGCGGCGGGCCCTTGAAGCGTGCGTGGGCGACCGCTGCTCCACCAATCACGAAGCAATCAGTTCATACTCTTGTTTAGAAACGCTTCGTTCCGCAGAACAGTTTCTGAACGAAATCTCTTGTGTTTGAGTGCCTAGAAGGTTGTGCTTCAAGTTAGTCGAAGCGCTAAGTATTGCCAAAGTAAAAATAAACATTTTCTCAGAGAGAAACGAGAAAAAAAAACGCGAATTTGTGAATGAATGGAATTGGCGTGCATAATATGACCACTGTGGATCGCTCGTGGCCTTGCCATTTTGGGCCCGACCATGCCAGGTGGCCCTCAGATTTGCACTCGCTCGCTTGTCGCGAGACGCAAGTGAAGCGCTGAGTGTGTGCCTTGAATTTTGCAAATGTGCATGAGAGTTCTGCTGTCATTGAGTCTGCGACATTGGAAATTTACAACAGCCCTTTCCATAGAAATCTGTGGTTCTGTCAGACCGAAAGGGTTATAGACTTCTTGGACCCTAATGCCTTGGAGAACACGGTCGTGTATTTTTACTGTATCGCCTGCGCAGTAGAGAGAAAGTTATGTAATGCTGTGTGAAAAAACGGCTAATTTTCGACAGAAAACTTTTATTATAGGACCCTGATAAAGAAAAAGTAGAAAGAAATAGGTTTGATAATTATCTTCTGCTTAAAAATCGTCTAAAACATGGTGTACCCAGTTTGCATGTTTTGAGAGTCCTTGATGTCGAAAAGTCAACGGCAAAACGTGTCTGTTCGCAGACGCAGTCTTGAACAACGCTAGCGGTTAAATCGTGCAGCTAATTTTCTCAAAAATCGATATTCCCCAATCGATCTGGTTGATGTCGCAGCCTCGTGAATTTGTAGCCAATATTGTAAATTTGGGGGGTCCTTTCATGAAGCCCGTGGGACATTTTTCAAATTTTCAAAAAAATGGCTCCATCGTTTTTGATTAAATTTTGTCTTTGGATAGTGTGAAGAACGTTTAAGAGAATGGTGCAGATCTCATTTTCGTTTAAATCTTTAATTTTTCGAAAATTGCAAAAGTTCAAACGCGTCTTCCTACAACTAAAATATTAAAGATAGATTTTTTTCTTAATGAAATCTGTTCCTTAAAGATAGATTTTGAAATAAGGCCATGTACAATTTTTCGAATCTTAGAGTATGTTTCGCGTGATAATTCCTGAAAGTACGGACGAGAAAGTACGTGCCCTTTTAGCATCACTAGTTTCGCCTGAACTGACACATTGTGGATTTGATGACAACCAAAACCTTTCATGGGTAGTTATTCTGATTTTCATCGCTGACTATGTGAGTTTTGGCCGGAATTATATTTCCCTGAGAACTCCAATAACGAAGATTTTACAACTGTTACCAGCAGATTGAAAATGTTTGGACGTGAGTAGGTAGATGGGACGCTTGCTACACAGCTCATGCCTAATAGTCGAAATAAAACTATAACACAAAATACTGTACGTTTCCTTTCCAAGTTAAAATATCGACATTTATTTAATACCTCGTTCTTTGGTCCTGGTCTCTCCCTCCTCTTTCATATACGGAAGTTAAGTGACGCAATTGGGTTTTCTTGGGAGGACTTACTCCGGATAGTTTCCCGTTGCTTTCCCTGAAGGTGGCAAGGTGTATTATTATTATTATTATTATTATTATTATTATTATTATTATTATTATTATTATTATTATTATTATTATTATTATTATTATTAAATTATGGTATGGCAGGAGATGTGGGGTGAGGGTTGACGGGAGGCAGGGGGAGGTTATCATGGGTTTTTTGAACCATCCCAGCATTCGCCTTAAGACCGACGGAAACCTCGAAAAACCCTGGCCAAGCTGACCGGCCCGGGAATCGAAGCCGAACCTTCCGACTGCGAAGTCGGTGCGCTACGCACTGAGCCACTTCGCTTCGTCATTTCGTATCCAATGAATATAATATGTCGACATCCTTAAAGATTCGTCTTTCGTGGCTGACCATGTTAATATTCTCTAATAATAATAATAATACAATTTAATTAAATTTGTCTAACTGGCTGAAGTCAATTTACGCCATTTAATGAGAAATTCACTGTAAAAACAAAATTCGCAACTCAAAAAGAATTAGCACATTCCCATTTTAAGTGTCTCTTCCAAGCTCCAGTTATAACTTGACGTAGTTATGAAAGAATGTTATGAGGATTGATAATCAATGATGAGACATATTGAATAACTCAACACATAATGTATTCTATATTTTCTGCTCAATATACATTGTATTAACTGAAACTAAACATGTGAATTGATAGTAAACTTTGTTCGTCGCTAAGGTTGAGCGATCCAGATGGCGCTGCCCATTAAGGAAGTTTAGATTTATAATAGCTCTTCTCTTCAACAACTCACACCCATTCCTCTTTGTATCATCACGCCTCTCGCCTTTTACCTTTCGACAATCAATTGTTTTTATTTTGTTATACACACAATTCAATATTGATTACTCAATGTTTATAAAGTGTTTGTATAACTACTTGAGTGTTTATTTAGTTTTGTAAACAAAAAATATCACCTGTGGTTCTACATCTCATTACCAAACAGTGTCCTCACTTGAGGGCGAACATTTCTAATCCCCTTCAATTTGCGCAACTTTTTGGATTTTTCATTATCAATAGATATAAACATTATAAATGAAACAATAAACAAGTAGCAAAAGCGTTTTATTTCTACAACTCTTGGGCAACTCCCTAGCGTTTTAAAGAAGGATAGCCATTTTGAAGACGTTGTGACGTCAAAAAATGAATACACTTCGAACTTTGGAAATATACGTAAGTTCAAACACAACGCGCGAATATGTTGATTTTGGGTATGCCGTGTAAGTATCTCAATCACAAAACAGATAAAATGTATTTTTTTAAAAATTCAAAAATATAATTTTAAAAACTATTTTCTGCAATGCAATTGTGAAATATAACTGTACACTCCCATCTTTCGTAGCTGATATGCTTCTGAATGTTGCAGATCACACTTCCTTTTAGGTACAGAACATTTTGCACACAGAAAATATCATGGGATAAAGGGGAGAGGTCTCTTTAGAGCGACGGATTCATAACATCTCCAGGCATGAAAAGTTAAAGTGACATTTATGTCCTCGGAACGTTCCCTCCATTCTTAATCTTTTACTTTGTAAAAGCGAAGGCCACTTCGTACGAAAGTGGAACTGGTCAGAACCTCCCTATTTCAGCAGCGCCTCTTCTGGTCCAAAAGACTTATTAACGCTAGTGAAGCTACAACAGCACATTCTTTCTTGCATTAATTCTAAATTTGCAATTTCCGACACTTCAGAGATTCAAGCAAACATTTGGGGCGTTTTTGAGAAAATATTTGTTTTAGAAATCGCGTAAATTTCGAACATAAATTACGCAAAAATTACTGATTATTTAAAAAAAGCTGTTAAAGAGCTGATTTTTTAGAACATTTTGTTTCAGGCAAAAATCTGTAGCCTTAATTTTGCAGTTTTGAATTGTTAACTTTTTAAAATTTTCTAGAATGCAGAATGTTCGCCAGTATTGAGACTAGCACTATTTTGTTACTGTCCTTTGATACACAGAGGAGAAAATTTAAAGCCACAATTTGGAGCCGTTGTTTAGAACAAAATTGTTTTAAAAAAATTAAAAATTGCCTTCATTTCACGCAAAATAACGCAAAAATTACTCATATTTTTGAAAAATTGTACATTGTCTTATTTCAAGCTGTCTTTAAACAACAGATTTCACTGAGGAAAAATCTCGGTTCAATATTGCAGTTATGGGAATGCGCCGAAAAATTAAAAATGTGCTATTTTAGAAAAATGTTGACGTGATCTTAATCAGTGAGCTTAAGTTTCTTTTACGTTATTTGAGAATAAAGTTAAATAAAAAAATTGGAGTCATTGTTGATAAAAATTTGAAAATTTGAGACTTCATGAAAAGCATTCTCAAAAATAAAAACATATTTTTCAAACTCATAGGACCTGGAGTTCATTTAAATCAATTGCGGAATATCAATTTTGGAGAGAATCGGCCGAACGGATTAGGCGCTAGCGTTCACCACAGACGAATGGACAGACAGACTTTTTTTGCGGTCAATCGATTTTTCGGCATCAAGGACCAACAAAACATGCATTCTAACTACACGACCTGTTAGAGGGATATTTAGTGCCAAAAATTCGCCGTTTTCCGGCGCACTATTAATCACCCTTACCCTTTTTACGAAGTCAGGGCGATAATGTAAAATTTATTATTGCCGTAACACACACACATATGAACCCTTCATTTCATTTCTACTTTACTTGAAAGTTGTATGCTTTTGTTTCGATTGTTCACATGACCAATTTTAACATACTTTAGGAAAAACTATGGAACTACAAAAATAGTGAAGAATTATACTGAGACGCACACCCACCCATGGGTTCTTGAGTAAATTAATTGTAATCAAATGAGTATTTCTGTCAAAACCTCCGAACAGAAGAAAGTACACAAAAAATGTTGTTTTACATTTAAATGAATCGGTTAGAAAGTGTGTGTGTATGTATGCATTTTAGGGTCGCATCGCCTAGCGGTGTTCCCAGGCCTGGCCCTGTTTGAATTACCCGCATCCAGAGGGCAACGGTGCCCCGTGGAGAGCACGACGCATTTCCGTCACCGCACCTGCTTACTTGGCCTGCCAGAGCTTCCTCTTTCGCCACACAGCTAACGAATCTGGGGCGATTTGTATTAGAAAGGGAATCAAACCCGGCAGCGCCTCGCAGAAAGCGATCGCTGCCCTTGCGGCGCGAGAGACTGGCCATTCGAATCAGAAAGCAAACAAACAGGTAGCCGAGAGCATGATTGACGAAGGTACATTTATTCATTTAATTCATTTGCCCTGGCGGTAGTTACATTTTGGATTTCACCGCTGTTTGAAATCAACTTGTGGACGCGTCCTTTCTTTCTTCTTGAATTTATTGAATTAAGTCTTTTTTAAACGATCAGTTAAATGAGTCATATTCCTTGCTGCTAATACAGAGTTTGCACGGAAAACAGATGTAAACGCTAATTAACAGGACTGCAAGAAAAATTAAAATCGTAATAAAGAATATGGTTTACATTGTCAGCTTCTGTTGTGTTGGAGGAAGGACAGGCGACAGAGTAAGCTCATTCAACATAGCAGTCATATATTCACTAAAAATGAAAAATTGTCTTTTTTCTATATTATTTTGTAAACTTAAATGTACAAAACAAGCACATGACTTATATGTACAAACCTTCTGGGAATGTAATACATTTATTTCCGCTTAAAAACGTTCTGAAAAACATCGTGGATATGTCTAAATAAAGAAAGTAAGGGAAATTTTAACTTTTTTACTTATTCGTATGCCCTGATAATTTGGAACTTGTTATAACTGATATACTGCTGACAAAAACATTATCATTGAAAGTTCTTTAAATGATTTCTTATGAAGTTTCTCAAAAACTCAATAGTTTTAAGTGAAATGAGCTTATAATTGGGCATTTTCAGAAATGCTCAAATACCCTTTTCTCAAAAATGGCTGCAAATATTTTCTTTCAACTGTTTGTACGGAAAGTGGTAAATGCATTTAATAAAATGACAGCAAGGCTCTTTTTATTAATTCTTTTTTATTCTGATTAAAACTTGAATTTTGATTAAAATTACACAAGTTTATATTTTTTAAAATATGTCTCACGATAATATTTAGGCTAAACTAAAGAGATAAGAAAACTAATTAGTGCGAAAAAGTCTGTGCCATTCTGTAGCACCACTAGTTCTCTTTATCGGTTTCTCATTATGGAGTTCATTTTTGTAAGCCACAGATTTGTGAGATGCGTAATTCTCGGTCACCGATTGGTCCGACAGGCGAACCGTTCGTTATCCACCGTGACAGGTGAGAAGGGTGGGGGAACATGGAGGTAGCAGAGGTTTAATTACCAGTTCATGTTGCGAGATACAGGTTCGTTTATTACATTTTCAAAGAGGGATTAAAATAAATAACATATTCTGACAGTTAATTTTGTTATTTTTTCAATTGATGAGAAATGTGTAATATATAGGAAGGCAATTATACGTTGGTTGCAAAACCGATTTAAGGTTCCATATTTACATTATCATTGATTTTACTTAGACAAGCCATCCAAATCGTAGGGTGTAGAGACTAAACAATGATGTGCAGGTACGATAAGTCAGAATATTATCCTCGTATGAAGAAAAAAAGTGACATGTTTGCTCACACATAAAAATTTGCATGAATTATTGAAACAGAAAATGCACTCATCAATGAAGTGAAAGATCCAATAAATAAAAACGTTGGGCTGCGTAGTATTCGAATGCGCTTCGTCTGTCACTCGCGGTTCGGCCCCTTTCCGTGGCCAATGGCGCCGAACGCGTCTCCTTCTTTCGGGCTCCATTGGGCGTTTCGTTTCGGCCCTACGCCGCCAGCCTCTGAGGTTTTCCTGTGTGTACTCAATTGCTTTCGGCGTATGCCGGGATGGTCCCTAGTACTGTAGCCCAGATATAAATGTAAAATCTGCCCTCCTTTTTTCTTGCAATTTGTTCGCACATGAGGCATTCGGCTGTAGGAGATTCGGCTGTAGTTTCTGCCATTTTACGAAAGTAAAATTATTGCCTTACCACACCCTTCAGGTAAACAAGAAACATGGGCTCTCTTTATATCATGTTAGCTTTAGAGTACAGAAAATTGACAATGAAAATACATCAGTACTTTATGTTTCATCAGTTGTGGGCAGCACACGTCCGTTCGCTAATACGATCGTTGCAATTTCGTAAGTAACGTGAAATGTCAGTTACCATTATTTCCACCCGAACTCTTCAATTGTAATTATGTAAATGTAAATATTCAATGGTGCCGACCTGGATGGCCGAGGTGGCTAAGAGCGAGTGCCGACTCAGCGCTTCGGTCCGAAGGGTCGCGGGTTCGAGTCCCGCCTTGGGCATGGCTGTTTGTCCCTTGACTTTGTGTGTGTTGACGCGGAGGGCCTCGCGTTCTGCTGACCCCAGATTTGAGGAGCTCGCAAGTCTGTTGGTCTAGTGTATGGTCGAATAGGCGTCCCTTCGGAACGTAAAGGGCAACCGACTGTCGGCTGGATAAAAGCCCTAGGAAAAAAAATTCAATGGTTAGGCGGAAGAGCAGGTCTTACAGTCCGAGCCTCGCCAGAAATAAAGACATTATTATTACAATTATTATTATAATTGTTAACGCCCTTTCACACGTACCATTTTGCCGGGCCGACCCGCCAGTCGATCCGACAAATTGCATCGTGTGCAGGCAAGTTGTCCAACTGAAATTTTTGTCGGGAGGTTGGTTCTGACCACACGACCAACGATTCTCCCACCATACTGCCGGACAAATTGTGTAGTGTGGAAGTGATGGGCCATTACAGCGATTCCAGACCTCAAAACGCTGGCTCAAATATGAAACAGCTGTTTAATTTGAAAATTCTCTGGTACTCAAGGGTTTTTGGAGGTTGTTGATAACGAATATGAAGTCGAAAATTTCAAGAAATAAAATTTCAGATCAAGTTTGGCAGAAAAATAAATTAAACATGCAATGCAAATTTCTTTTCAAAATCGGTATTGTAAGCGAATTTTGACAATAATTATGAGAATAAAATCAAGTCGTGGAAAAGTAATTATTTTTATTTGTAAATTGTAGCAATTCCGAACAATATCATCAGTAAATCATTATTAAACGGATTAAAAACTCCTTTATTCAAACACATGTCAGCAATGCAGTTACAGCAAAATACAGCAGCTTATGTAATTTTGAAAGGTAGTACGTAGTATATAAAAGAAAATTGTATATTTGACCGTAAAATTATGTAGGTCTAAACATGTAAACAATGCATGTTTTTCAGAATTTCTCAATCTTATTTTTCATTTCAGTAATTAACAAATATTCAATAATCATTTGGACAATTTTTTTCACTCGTGTTATAGTAGTACATCAACGTTGTCAGACATTTTAGCAACCTGATCGTATTCTCGCTGTCGTATTAGAACGCGGTTGTGCGTGGTTGGCTTTCCAACTGGGCTCTGAAGGCGAATTCAAAAGATGTCTTCCTCACCTGTATTTTAACTTTATGACTATAAAGGTAATCTATTGTGAGCATAAAATTTCTAAATAGGATTTTTTTTATTTTGTCCAGATTTTCGAGGTTGGGAATCAATGTGCTACAGTCCAAGAAAAGCGCTTCAGTTTTCGTAGATTTATTTATTTATTTATTTATTTTACGTCAAAAAACAGTTAAAAACTGCGTATGACGTGCTATGGGGAAAAGTGAATTGTGTGCACATTTTCAAAATTCTGTGATCCCTACACTAAGTCATACTACTTAAATTTTGAATTTTTGAAAGGGAGAAAAAAAACTCCCATGTAATAAAATCTATTTTCAAGGATAAACAAGCAATAAATTTTGAATTTTGAAAGGGAGAAAAACAAACAAAAAAACTCCCATGTAAAAAAATCTATTTTCAAGGGTAAATAAGCAATAAATTTTGAATTTGAAAGGGAGAAAAGAACAACAAAAAAACTCCCATGTAATAAAATCTATTTTCAAAGATAAATAAGCAATAAATTTTGGCTCTTATTACTTCCTGCCGCGACAACATGGAAAAGATAATTTGAATAATTGTATTTCCCACTGAATTCTAGAAGACGTGCACAGAAAATGAAGTTACATTTATGTCCAGAAGCAAAACAAGGGGGCCATCTCAGCATTTGCTCAATGGATCAGGGGAAACTGGACGAAAACCCTGATCGATATTGGAGTCATTGACCAGGAGGCTGCAGTACAATACTTGTTACTGATTGTTTACATTTATACAGTTCAAATGGTACATAATGCATTAAATATCACTGTTAAAATTAATATTACTTTCCTTGTAATGTTCAGTATAGTCTCTAATTGTATAGAAACAGTTATGCAGCAGAAACGATTTCACTTGGGATTTAAACTTTTCTATCGAATTTAATCGTTTAATGTCATCTGGCAAAGTGTTGTAAAATAATGTACATGTATTATATGTGAATTGTTTGTAATGAGCTGTTGATATGATGAATATGATTTCTACGTCGAATGTTATAGTAATAGACTTCAGCATTTTCTGAAAATATATTCCCGCCCTTAAGCAAGTCATTTTTTACAAAAACCACTGATTCGTAAATAAAAAGACACGGTAATGGTAGAATTCCTAGATTAATAAAAAGAGGCTTACATGAATCACGTGGGTGGGATTTGGTTATTATTCGTACAATTCGTTTTTGTAATTAAAAGTCTGGGAGCTATAAGATGTATTTCCCCAGAATATTATGCCATATCTCAGACGGGAATGAACATTCGCGAAGTATACACAATGAGCAGTATGAAGGCTGACTGAATTTGCAAGAATTCTGAACGCGTAGCATAATGTTCTTAATTTTGTGTTCAATTCATTTAAATGGACGTTCCATTTAAGGTTTGACTGAATTGAGAGACTTAAAAATTATGTTGCCTTAACATCAGTCAATGGTACGCTGTTCATTTTCAATGGAGCACAGAATTGTTTATTTGAAATGGAAAACTGCATTAAAACCGTTTTCTTTTCGTTTACTATTAATTTGTTATTTCGGAACCAACTTGAAACATCTGATATTGTACTATTTACGGTTTCTTTATTGCAAAAGATGTTCGTATCATCCGCAAAGAGAACCGTTCTTCCGTTTCGAATCGTCGAGGGCATATCGTTTACGTAAAGTAGGAACAGAATAGGGCCTAAAATCGATCCTTGAGGAACTCCACATGCAATGGGCAAAGAGTCGGAAAGGTGCGTAAGTAATGTTCCATCAATCCAGTAAGGTATTTCCACTCTCTGAGATCGTTGTTTAAGGTACGAACATAACCAATCTAGAGCAATACCACGGATTCCATATCAAGGTAATTTTGAAAGTAAAATGTCATGATCAATGACGTCAAAAGCTTTTGAGAGATCTAAAAATAATCCAATAGGTGCCTCGTTTTGATCCAATGATGAGGCGACATCTTTAAGAAAAGAAAATATAGCTGTTTCCGTTGGTTTTGATTTTCTAAATCCATGTTGGCAATCTGAAAGCGCGTCGTGTTTAGTGAGAAAGGTTTCCATTTGTACGTAAAAAAGTCTCTCTAATATTTTTGAAAAAACTGATAGAAGAGAAATGGGCCGATAATTTTGAATTTCATTTTTGTTGCCTTTTTTGAAGAGTGGCTTAATTTTAGCTGTTTTGAAAATATCTGGAAACGTTCCAGTGCATAAAGATGCATTAAATATGTGAGTTAACGGGTGTATAATGGCATACGCACAAGTCTTTAACAAAGAATCTGGGAATTCATCTAAACCGGACGAATATTAATTTTTTAGTATACCGATTATTTTGAGAATTTCATAGGAAGAAGTTTCGGAAACGAACATTGTGTCTAAAATTTTGGGTGAACTGTCTGTTTTTGAATTTTGTGCCTGAAGACCCTTAGTGAGATCGGCAGCAATTCTCGAAAAGTATTGGTTAAGGAGACTAGCCACTGTTGCCGGATCGTTTACATTTATATCGTTATATTTTAAAACAACATTCTCTACGGGTTTTCTAGTTGATTTGGTAGTATTTTTTATTATATTTCACATTGCTTTTGTTTTATTATTTGAGTTCAAAATATCCTGATCGTTTTTCATGATTTTAGCCTGCCTTATGACTTTTCGTACCAATGTTTTGTATTTTTTAAAGTAGATAAGGAAATCTTGAGATACGTCATGACTTTTAGAAATGAAAGAAAGAATTCGCTTGTTTTTACAAGATGTCCTAATCCCTTGTGTTATCCAAGAATTGCTTTTCCGTGAAATATTTAATTTTCGTTTTTGAAGAGGAAAGCAAGTGTTAAAATGAATTGAAAGAGTTGAAAAAAAAGAATTATATTTGTCGTTTGCTTTTTACTTTTGGCGATTCAGTTGGAATTTCATTGAGAACCATGAAGGGCGTGTCTTCCTTCTTCGGAGATTGACGTGTTTATTGCTCTTATTAAACAGAAGTCAGAAAATGTACGTAGATGAGCAATTAAAATTTTAAATATTCCTTAATAGTATTGATTACAGTACCACGATAATACATTAATTTTGTGATCTGGTAGGTCACCTTTTCCAACTCATCGGCGACAGTTTCATTATTGCAGTTATCAAATCTGTGTTTACTGAATTGGAAGAGACTGTTACATCGTATTATGGGGGTGGCATCATCTTATAGAATCTCCAGCGCACAAGTGCTGCTTCACAACGCTCATGGAATCTGAAGAACAACTCGGCTTTGTTGCGGGAAGTAAACGGCTGCGAGGAGAAAAACACAGACTTCTTCTTGACACAACTGTTGACGCTTCATCTGGTCTTCCATTTCAACTTTTGTTTATCTCACTGAAGAGAAGAATTCCTTCATAGGTGATTGACAGCGTAAGTCAATATCGATCATAACAAGTGATTTCCATCTAATACAATGTCATGTTGATTTCGCTCGATGGATTTGCTAAGATAATGCAATTCAATAAAGTTCTTATACACTGAATGTGGCTATCGCGCACTTCGAGAAAAGTGATGATTTTGATTTCAAATGCAGGCAGATTAGCAGAGTTGCCTGATACCGTATATAACTAATTGCGCTTGGAAGTAATTGACCTCTGGCCCGATATCGAATCTTGTACATCCCTTCAGAGCAAGAAAGACAAACAAAACCTTCCTCTTCGAGTTGCTTAGACAATTTTCCGATCAATCAGCTATGAAGAAAGAAATTAATGAATCAAAGTGCAAGGCAATCAATCACTAATTGTACTTCTTGCCACATACAATGGCTCCCATCAACTGCCATCAAGAATAAGACTAGACCCACACGCCTCGAAAAGAAACAAAACTACCTCCAGGAACTCGCCCCTCGATCCCCAGGCCCCTGGAAAATATGGTTAAAAAATCGTGAAACGGCTACAAAAACGGACAAAAACCTCACTTTATTCAGAATAATTATATTTCTCTTCTTATATTGCATGCAATATTGACGAGAAAACTATCACTACTATTGGCTTCGTTTTCTTCGCCTGAATATTTTCTCTGCTCCTTCATAACTTTCCCCTCTCCCCCACTCTCGTCCTTTGCTCTCTACTACTCGTCTGAAGAATTTTTTCTCTACTTTTTCCACGGAGTCGCTATTGCTTATTTTTGCAGAATGATTGCACATTATAATTCAATGTAAACCAGTATCTAATCGTACTAATACGGTAACTAATGAAAGAGCTTTTGGGATACTATCATCATTCGAACCTCTGACCGCCCCTTCGGTTGATTTATTGATTGATGATCCCGGGCCATGTCCTCCGTGGCGCCAGCCAGTGTTAGTTATTTAGTTAGTTAATGCCTTATTTTACGTGGCGAGACTCGGGCCATCAGGCCCGCTCTTCCGTCTGACCACGCAAATTTCGTTACGCTCCTTTCACTACCTAGCGGTGAAAGGAGGTATTATCTTGGGCGACGAAACAGGCGGAACTCAATTTTGCTCAGAGGCTTCATTTAGGCTTGAGGATCTTTTACATGCAGTAAATCTACTACATAGGACAACCGGCTTTACTTCTCCTCCGAAGGAAGGCGTACGAAGGATTTTTTCACCCTTAAGGCTAAATGTACCGACACTAGTTCAATTTGCCACCACCACGTGGCAGCACCAAAATAAGCAAAATTTACTAGACCGATAACGTCTGAACAAATTGTCCGATTTTCGATCTGTAAACGGCATTGGACTCCTTTTTAAAATAGAATTCACGCTACGATGCCGTTTTTTCAAAAAAATTTCCCAAAAAATTTTTTGTAATGATTTCTCATAGTTTCGGGAAGAAATTAAAAAATGTGGGCTTATAGCGCGATGACGACGTGCTTCCTGAATCCAACGCCGTATCAATCATGCAAATCGGATGAATAGGAGCGGCGTAAAGTGAAATTTCGGAAAATATACCTGATCCCCCCTTCCCCCTTCCCTCCTTCACCCCTTCACGCAGTGAACTTGGAGTGAGCATTCGCAACGATATTCGAGAACCACTGTCCCAGTGCCATATCGGATTTGGAAATCCCGGAACCCCTCCCCCACGGCCACTTTAGCCTAGCCCTTCGCGGTGGGCGCTGAAAGAACGCCCGCCCGGTCCCTCCATAAAGTTAGAATCGTAAAGTTTTCAAAAATTATTGAAACTAGGCTCAAAATTTGTCGCTTTTTTGTCGCTAATTTGTTACGCAAAAAAAAAAAAATTGTCGCTCTTCATTTGACCCTGGTATTAAGATTCGGCTAACTTGATATCAACTTAGCATCGCAAACGCAAGAAAACCAACTAATTACAGACATAAATAAAAAATAACACCATAGGAATTTGTCGCTTTTTTGTCGCTCCAGACTTTACAAAAAACAAATTTTTTCGCAAACACGTGCCGGAAGGCGTGTCAAGTTAGCATCGCAAACGCAAGAAAACCAACAAATTACAGACATAAATAAAAAATAACACCATAGGAATTTGTCGCTCCAGACTTTACAAAAAACAAATTTTGTCGCTCTTCAAAATAATACCAGAAATGCAATTTTTCGTAAACCCAGTGCGTTAGTCGTGTCAAGTTGATAGAATGAAGCTTTATTCGAACACATGAAGTGACAGTGGTATAATGCAATATTATTTCATATTTTAACTTTTTTATAAAATTGTGATTATCGGTTCTTTTCATTCACAACAACTCATCAAGCTCATCGATAATAAACATCAGGTTTCATAAATGTTTCATTTTTTTACGAAATATGTTCATGTGTCTATACAAAATCTGTTTTGAAAATATCAACATCAATGTTGCATCCCTATTCTCGACACCTAGATGAGGATCGCCGATTTAATACGTTTGCATTCTGATTCCCTAATATGAGGTTTATCAGTGACTGGTATGCTACGTTTTACTAGTAATATATAAATCTTATAAATTGAATTGCTACCCGATTAAATGTTATTGATAAGCGTGTACGATGTTCAGAAAAATGGTATCTTAATGTAGAAATGTAAAAGTTGCCGACCTGTATAACAAAACAGAATTTATCCCCCTCATAGACGGATATTCCTCTTCTAGTGTGGTGTTCCTGTCTAAGGGTTAAAGTTATATTGCTTTCATGACAATTTAATGCATTAAAAATACATACATATATATATATATATATATATATATATATATATATATATATATATGTAACAATACAATGATTTACACTACATCCTTTTTCATTATCATTTACGTAGTTTGTATCAAAATGACGCGCCGGGAATTACTTATTCCAATCTTCAAGTTTATACAAATATAACAGAATCATTTTATATCAATATAACTTACTAAGTAAGCTGGGACATGTCACGATTCTTAATATTAGATTTTAATGTTTGTTACAGTGTTGGATTCAGGATGCATCTCGCCTGCGCGCTATTTTACCACTTCTTCAATTTTGTCCGAAAGTACGAAAGTAATTTTAAAATTTTACTCAGGAAAACAGATTCATCAGATGAAGTCTATCAAGGAGACAAACGCCGTTTTGAGATCAAAAATCGAGTCGCAGGATAAAAGAGCTCGTGCGTAATTTCGGCTTATTCTTTCTGGTAGTGGAATGATAACGGAAGATCTTAGAAGTAAAATGTATGTAAACTAAGATGTTAGGACATGGAATATTGGTGATATCTACACAATTAGTTCAATTTTCTTTTTGAAATCAGTTTCCAAATCGGAATTGATATTTTGAGTAGTGCCTCAAATAACTTTTTGATGGTATGAAGATGGAAATATGTGAACAAGATATATAGTTTTATTCGACTATTACAGATGATATGAGACTGTTTGGTTGTGTTACAGCATCACTAGTTTGATAAGTGAAGAAAAATATATTGAGATTGAAAGGGACGAAACCATACACTGACTGCCCGGCTTGCCTGCCTGTGAGCACGGCCTCCTCCCGTGTCGCAGGCCGCCGCCGGGTTTGGCTGCCGCCGCGCCGGGTTTGGCCGTTCGGCCGCGTCGAGGGAGCCCTCAAAAGGGTCGGTTGACACAACTGGGTGGGGGTGGGGGGGGTACTTTTTCCGAAATTTCACTTCACGCCGCTCCTATTCATCCGATTTGCATGGTTGACACGGCGTTGGATTTAGGAAGCACGTCGTCATCGCGCTATAAGCCCACATTTTTTAATTTCTTCCCGGAACTATAAGAAATCATTTAAAAAATTTTTTTGGAAATATTTTTTTAAAAAACGGCATCGTAGCGTGAATTCTATTTTAAAAAGGAGTCCAAAGCCGTTTACAGATCGAAAATCGGACAATTTTTTCAGACGTTATCGATCTAGTAAATTCCGTGTGATAGTGCTGCGATCTATTGATTTTTCCTATAAGTATTTTTCGGTGCATTTAGCCTTAAAAATCCACGGCTTCGATCGGGTTTGAACCCGCAGACACGGGTACGACAGTCCGATACGCTAAACGTTATACCACCGAATCTGCTGTGTGTATCGCCATTGTCAGTGCCAGCGCCTTCGGCCGAGTCGCGGTCCTTTTACGCGGCCAACGCCTCAGGGCTGGAGAGTCAGACTGCGCCGCGGGTCTCCCGTACCGAGCGCATTCTTTTATCTCCGGCGGCGCAGGGGGGGGGGTGAGGGCTGGTGAGGGGCGGAGAGAGGTGGAGACGCGAGGGATGGGTGGTGCGCTGGCACCACGCCGCGCCTCGCCCGTCCTCACCCTGCGTCACCCCCACTACCACGTCCTCTTCCTCCTCCTTCTAATGAACAGCAGACTGCGCTGCTCGCGCCCTAATTAGGAGCGTAATAGTGGCGCGTATGGGGCGCGCGGGCGCCGGCAGAGGGATGGGCCGCGATCCGAGCTAATAGCGAGAGTGTAGGGCTCTCCGCCGCCCCTCCACGCCGCCCTCGCGCACCAGAGCTCATTTTCGGGTCAGCGGCGCGGCGGCGCCGGCCGAAACACTCTGAAGAGGCGAGCGGAAAATGGGAGACAAGACGTGGGAGAAGAAATGTGAAAGTAGGAGTCGATAATTAGTCAAGAGGAATGGATAAAGGAAAAGAAAGGACATGAAAAGATGGGAAATGAAGAAGGAAAAAGAGCAGTCGGAAGAGCAAGGAGAAAAACTAAGGAAGAAAAATGTAGAAAATAAAGTCTGGAGGGATTATTGCGAGGAGACGAAAAGACAGAAGCTTTTGATTGTGAGTTTAGATCTTGATTGCTGGGAGCAATGTGTCGATGGAACGTGATGCGTCACGACAGTTGCAACTTGAACAATATGATGAGATGCCGCACGAGCGGGAAAGCGTCGGTAAAGAAAATTATGGTAGTGAACAAACAATGAAAGCGGTAAAGGGTGAACGGGAAGCGAGAGCGATAGGAATACAAATTCGGCAAAGAGGGATGAAGGAGATAAGATGGTAAGAGCAGCCCATGACACGAGTGCGAAGAAAACGGTGAGGACCGCGAAGTCGGACACGGTGAGGACGTAGAGGTCATCGATAGCGTTAAGAGCGAAAAGAAGAACGGACGGCGAAAGGGGTGAGAACGGCAAAGGGAGAAGGGGCAGTGAGGGCCACTAGGGAAGCGAGAACGGCAAAGGAAGGTGGGGGCGGCGACGGGGGGGGCGAGGGCTGCGAGGACGACAAAGACGGTGAGGCCGGCGGGGGAAGCGAAGACGCAGAGGGCGGCCGGGGAGTCGACAGGATCCTGTTACGGCTGATGAGCAGTTCCCCTTCCGCCTTCGTGCAGTTCTCTTGTGCGCGGAAGAAGCTCTCGCTCGCCGGCGATTTCTGGGCGAGATTGCGCCGCGCCGCCCTCCGAGTGGAGAACACTTGGGCGCAGCTCCTCGACCCCGACGCGTAACTCGCCCTTCGGCGGCGCGCTGCGGCGGGCGGCCCTGCAATTAACGACGGCGAACGGGCCACGAGTGGGCGGGGCAGGCGGGCTTCTTTTCCAGCGAAGCGTAAAGTACAGAGACACTACTTCACGTGCAATTAAAATGTTGATACTGAATCCAACGGAGAGTAGAAAGAATCATAATATGCTGAAAAAATTACGAATTGTATGTTGAGAAGAGATAGCATTCAGATCTTTCGAAAAAATGTTAAAACGAGGTCAATAAAACAGCAGATATTTGGCGAGGTTCTGCGGGTGGTGACGACTTTTTTATTCTTCAAGCTTGATTTTTCTCGTTCTTTTCATTCTCTATCAAGGAAGAATCTTCTTTGAAAGGAAGATGAAATCATATTGACTTCGACGCTTCTCTCCAGCTTTTTCGTAGCCTTCCAAGCTTTATCAAGTTCACGATAAAACTTTTTGATGACATATTCCCTGGCAACATGAACGCCAGTTTATTCGATATTCGTTTGTCAAACACAAAAATTTTCTATTCGAGTAATAAGAATGGTAGTAACTTGTTAAATGTCACGAATCATTTGGAATTCTCAGAAATAACAGCCACAAATAACTAAGGATCGTGTTCCTGTACAACACTAACAATGACCATTCGGTACAACTATTTTAACTACCGTAATGAATCAAGTAAATGTGCCGTATTTTTCATGAAGTGGAAAAGTAAAATTCTAGAAATTCCCACAATGCCTTTTGTTGTTCGGCAGCCCGTTCCCTCCGAAGCTTAGACAAAACACAAGCGCGTGATATGTATTGTGGTTGCGGTGGTGAGATCGCGCCTTGTGTTCCCGGCGGCTGCGTATCGCCGAGATTTAGTGCGTGCCGGCTCACCATCAGTCAGCTGCGAGGCTGTTTTTAGCATCTTGCTCTGAAGAAACAGTGGTTCATTGTCTGTCGACGGCTGCGCCGTGCGGTGCGCGACTCTCTTAGAACTCCCGGCTCAGAGAGTCTATTTGAACCACAGAACTCGTGGTTCTCCTACGACACGTTTCCACAAACTCCAATCATGATATATTGGGTCAATATTTCATTTAGAGATCACATTTTCTGTGTGAAGAGGTGTATAAATATTGAAAGGAAGAAGTTTCAAATAGAAACATAACACGATACATCACAATAAGAATAAAAGTTCAGCGAGAAGTATAACTTTTTAGTTTTGTTTCGGAAACAATACGCTATCCTCACATCTACACATTGTGCGATTCAAATGATTGTTGAAACTAACTTCAGTATCAATATTTTGGTTTTATCACCACATAGTTGACAGTAAGACATTCATTTAAGACATTAATTTTTTATCCTTAGTGTACCTATTAATATTTTTTCTTCCCTTAAAGAGATCAACTTTCTGAAATATATTTGAAACAAATGAAACTCATTTTACGATTGAGAAATTAAAGATTGAAAGCAATACAGAGAAAAAATAACATACTCTGTAACTCAGGATTTCATTTCTGTCTTTCCAAGGTAAGAAGACATTGAACTCTAAAGAAGAACAGTTTTGGGAAGTCTATTTTTTTCCATTCGAAGGCTCTAAAAGGACATTCGTCCTGAACATTCGGTGGAAGGTTACGAGGAATAAAACAACTTTGGGAAGATTTTCTTAGAGATGTTGGACATTCAGTAGTTTCGATTCTTCTTGGAAACGATTGATTCGTATAACGTTTTAATCGTACTTATTCTCGGAAAAATCACTGTCTTATAGGGCAACCCGTGTTCAGTGTTTAGGAAATAGGATACAAGGAAAAATCGCTACTACCATACTTAAGACATAGCGTTTTCATTTTACTATTCAGCCGTTTACTACTAGTAATCGACGCTTCCACTGCACGGCTAGATAATTATTTAATTTTCTTCCACACAAAATTGTTTTATAATGTGTATGCGGGCCGATGTTATTAAAGCCATGGCTGATCACCTTTCCTTCAGAAATACATAGAATTTCTGGAATAAGCTACGTCTAAAACCCATCATAAGTTTCATTACGGTTTACTATCACTGCAGAAGAAACGGGGATCAGGAAAAAATGCGGATATGAGATGTATTTATGCAAATCTAATAACTGAACAATAAAACAAAGCGATTTTTACCCCACTTGAACATTTTTTAAACTTTTTAAAGTACTATGCTTCATTTCGAGAAATTAATTATTTCTCTCTACAGTAAAAAAATCTATTTTCTTACACTGCCAACCCCCACTGACAAAATACTCCCTCACCCTTTCGAACGCAGTATTGCATCCTCCGCCTACAAGCTACATTGCCAGCTTTGGCGCGACGGGGCGTCCCGTGGCCGAAATTAAAGGCGGGCGCGCGGAGGCGATAACGACAACGGAACGCGACTCCGCATCTCAATTTCCGCGGACCGTAATTGTTACGGGAGTCGCCTAACGAAGCGACGGCGCCGCCGATGACTCAGAGGCGCTATCCTTCATGACGACGGCCGAGGGTGTGTCCGTCAGCCATGGGGCCCGCCAGGAGGTACTGTACTTCCCCCTCTCGCCAAGCGGTGCCAAGGGCCGCAAATTGGCTCACTAGCGCCAACAGCGGAAAAATACTGGCTAATGCCATTGCATTATCTTGAGACGTGTGCTGGAGGATACTACGAAGTTTTGAAACCAGTTTTACCTTTATTTCAGCTGGATATCAAGTTTCAGATCCAGATGTTTATTTGAATGATTTATTGTGAACAAAGAGGGTTCGCGTTAAGTTTCCTTCGTAATTCTTCTCTTTTAGTTAACATTTATTCCATCATCGTTATTTTAATACCTACTCATCAAACTATTAGACCTTGAAATCTGGTATAATCTAGTAACTCGTGAACCAAGTCATGGTAAATACACTACGTAGGCTAACAACGAATCATTTTATTGTCCTTTCGTTCCACAAATTTAAATAACGCTTGCCTAAAATGTCTTAATAAGTTTTAACGTTCACAATAAATCATTGACAAAAACATTTTTCGAATAATTGACAGAGCATCAAGAGTTCCCGATGGTATATTCCGCAGCCGATGTTGTCCTTGCAGTTTTATCGATTCAGTTTATACCCGACTACGAAGAACTGGAAAAGTGACATCATTCCGACTGTGCAAATAACATTTCTTTAGATTACTTTTCCTTGATACCTTTTCAGTTCATGTTTTCATTACACAATCATCTTTTATACTTCACATGAATAATGTTTTCCTAAAAAGTTTACTGGATTATGTGTGGGTCATACAAAGAGAGCAAAATTGAAATATGATAAAAAATAAATATTTTCAACGAGTATGTCGGGCTGGGTTAAAATTTTGGAACCGGAGGTTGTTGGTAAACGTTCGGCTACGATTCTGATAATTTAATAAAACAATACTGATAAAAATAAAGAAATTCTGGCGAACACGAAAATCGTGAAAACGACAGTAGGCACGATGCTCTCAAATGGATAGTTGAGGATAACCGGAAGTTGCCGAGGTTCATTTCTGCCGGCACGAATAACAATCGTCCTCCAGCAATCCAGTGAGCTGCTGAATGG
Source organism: Teleogryllus occipitalis (assembly GCA_011170035.1). NCBI lineage: Eukaryota > Metazoa > Arthropoda > Insecta > Orthoptera > Gryllidae > Teleogryllus > Teleogryllus occipitalis. Next base: position 37,647 of record BLKR01000838.1, on the reverse strand, counting down.
CGAGCGGGTGGCGATGAAGGCCCCGCGGTCCGGCGAGCGCCAGGGCAGCTCAAGTCCATTAGGCAGGGCCCCGCCGCCTGCCAGGCCTTCTTGTTACCACCAGTTAGCGAACTTGCGCCGCGCCCGCCACGGCCGTCCCCGCCTTGCCGTCGCCAGGCGCCGCCATTAGTACCGTTTCCTCTTTCGTCACGGCCTTTCGCTTCCGACGCCGCCGTCTGGCTGCCGCCCCTTCGTGGGCGCCTGCTGTCCTCTCTTTCCGCTGTTTTCGCCTCAGTTTTCAGTCTCTGTCTCGCCAGCAGGCATCCTGTTGCTTCATGGTCGTCTCACCACTCCAAAACAACCCGCTTCTTTTAGATTTCCTTCACAATTCTCTATCATTGCTGCCATCACTATCAAGGAGCAACGCAATACTACGACTGTAATTTTTGTTGTTTCCGATGCTTAAGCGTTGGATAAACCAATTTCCCATCTTACACATGGTCTGAATCGTTGGGTATTTTTAAATTTGGAACCACTTGGGCTTTTCGACTGTCATTTTCGCCGCCAGTATTTTTAAATTTGGAACCACTTGGGCTTTTCGACTGTCATTTTCGCCGCCAGGGTAACGACTCAATTATCGTCTCATTCATATCTATCCATTCCTTGTGTCGTCACCTACACGGACAAATCGGGGATCTGATACGGGAATCGTCAGAGGATTTAATTTTGCCGAGCACTTTACAAGCATTCTATTACTTGCTTGTTTGCCACACAAGCTTGATATGGCAGAACACGGATTTTCTGCCCTTACCTCCAGCCTACATCAAACCTGCATACTTGGGCACGGTGCGCTAAAACTCAAACCCCAAACTACAGAGACTGAGATATAATAACAATTACAATTACATGGAATAGAAGGGGAAGACAAAGAATAAAAAAGCAGCATTAGAAGCAAGAAAACCTAAAAGTACTAAGGGAGGACGAAGAAAATGCCTTCAATATCAGGGCAAGCCACCGATCAAAAACGAACAGCCGCTGACCACCTCCCTCGCCCATTCCCATCTCCGCTGGCGCCATCGGTGCCTCTACCGTCATTACCCCCACCACCACTCCGCCGCTGGCGCGCGCGCCACAAAACCGCCTCCGCCTCTTGCAAACAACGCCCTCCCCCTACTCCAACCCCACCCCCACCCCCACCCCGCGCCAGCCACGCGCCGCTTGCCACAGGAGAGGGGCTCCACGAGGAATACCGGCGGCAAGTTGCGGAATCCTCACCGCACCGCAAATATTTATCCGGAATTTTCCCCGGTTTCCCTTCCAGTATCGATTGTGCTTTGTGACGCGACGGTGGGAAGTGTGAACAACATAACGGGCATCAGCTCATTATACGAGATAAAGCCTCGTTATATAAGAATAATGGCATGTTATTTGATGGATTATAATGTTCATTCGTATGTTATTGTCCTTCATTACAGCTCGTTTAAACGCAAGGAGAATATTTTACAATAATATAACACTCAAATGTTACTAATTGCTTTACTAACGGTTAAAGAAAAGATAGGAATCTGAGTGGAAAATTTACGACACATTTTAAACGTCCAAAATAATTAGATCATTTTCTGAAAAGCATTAACCTTAATTGGAATATTATTCAAGACACCATTAGCATTACAAGTCTTGACATTCATACTGTAGAGTAACCACTTCTCTATTGTCCGTGATGTATATCGAATATATATCATAAACGTACAGAAATGACGTATTAATGCGCTATATATTTCATGTATTAGAGATGTTTCTGTGATAAATAAATGGATATGATCGTGCATCCCTACAGACAAGTAATAGGCAAGGTCATTGCCCTAAAACTATTATGCAAATGGCTTATGTTTCTCGTGTCACCAAAGACCATTTGACAAACGGAGTGCAAGCCCTTCCCGCTAATGTTATACGACGAGGCACGATAGAAACGACATGACAGGAAAATAAATGAAGATGCAGACGGAAGATGACACGTTCGCCAGTCATAAGACTGATGGAATGTTCCGTTGGTATGTAAACAATGTGACAACCATGAATATCTCAAGCGACACTGTTGCTAGTACATGTACAAAATGAATCTTGAAAATATCAGATGATACAGATGTTTCCCCTGATAAAGACATCTCAAAAAATACTTCGCGATAGTAGAAATTTCTATTTATATTTTTGTTGAATCAGAGTGAAGGCATAATAGCTAACTTCAGATGAACTTTTGGCATTGTATTCACGCAGAGAATGTTAATACTATATTTCTATTAGAGTAAACAAGTTAAAACCGTAACAAATTGAACAAGACCTATTGTAGACGTAAAAGTGAAAACAAATTACGTGTACAAATTACGCGTTGATATCTTGTAAACACAGTTTACAATAACATTTGACCTGAACTTCGATTCATTTTTTACAACCAAAAATCTATATCCATCAAATGAACACGAAAAGTGAAAAACGAACATGAAAGAATGTTTAGGTGTAAGTGAACAAAAGCGCGAAGTGTTTCAGAGCAAAATTGAATTGAACGCCACGACAAAACCATTCACACTCTTTCTTTTATTGAACAGCAAAGGAAAAATACGACCAACCACGTTTCAATTTGCTCTAATGCACAGCGACTCCCATCGATTCGCAGAGGTAACACTTTCCCAGAATTACTCCTCGCGAGCCTGCTCTCCTGGCCAGAAGCAAAACTGCAAGACCCGCGGCGGGGGCGATCTCCTGGTGTCCTGTCACCGGCGGTAATTGATTCGACTGTTAAACCGCGACCCCCCACCCTAACACGCGGCTCTTTCGCTCGGCGCAAATCCAACCACTCGAGATCGCAGCGAGTGATCTTTTTAATGCCCTTCCCCTGCGCGCGGGGGCGTTAATGCACGCGGGACCCCCGCCCCGCCCGCCGGCTTCCTAATTAGCTTTCCTAATGGCGGAGGGTGCCCGCGACCCCACGCGGTTTGCCTGGCGCTACCACCGCCATCGCCGCCACCGGGGCGATGAGCTAATAAGCCAAGTATCGGGTTTTAAGTCGCCACCCACTCTCCTCTCTTTCCCTCCCTCCCTCTCTCCGTCCCTCCCTCCCTCTCCCTTCTGGCTTTGCCCTCCTCTCGCGGTAAAAAGCGACCGTGCTCGCAGAGTGCCTGTCTAGCTCTCGCACCTGGGGGTATCTGCGATCTGCAGGAGGGGTTGAGAAATGAAAGAAGGGGTGAGTTAAAGTTTTTTTTTTCTTTTGGGTAGGATGTAATACGTCACTTCAGATGTATTGGGTGCGTAACTCGAATTAATACGTTTCTTTGCGTATCTACAAGAGTGTGAAAGGACTTTCCATATATAATCCCGATTAAGAAAAGAGATTGATTTAACAAATTTTCACAGTGGTATTAGTTCGCAAAAAATATTCAACATTAATTCCATTAAAAACGGTAATGTGATTTAGTGAGTCATTCTTTCGCTTAAAAATGATTTTTTTATTTATGTATGTAACTTGTGTTCCTTTTTGTACATAGGGCCTACAATGACATCGTAAATTAATTATTTACTCCATCTTATTAATTATCAAAATATTAAGAAAATTATTGTTATGTTTACATAATGGTATATTTACATTCAGAATTATTGGCATTATTACAAATATTTAGAATATTTGACATGGAATTTACTTGTCGAAATAATCACGTCAGTGAATTAAAATTATGCTATAAAATATTCTTAATCCATATGGAATATTTTATATTAATTCATGTTCTTCGTGTCGAAACCACTATAGACGACTCTGTGTTCATTTTTTAACATGATCAGACGAACACCTTGGTCGAAATTCGAACGGGCTACAAACAACGCCATGCCAACGCCGAAATGGTCATTCGGATAATATAGATCGGAAAAACGTGTAACCAGTGCACTCATGATGTCTGCTTTTCTGACGATTGGCATAGTCTTTGTTTCTTTTGGAAATAAATAATATATTGGTTGATCTTGGCTTTTACGGTGCACCTAAATCTTGGCCTCCTCCACTACTATACAGAAGCGGGATATCGCTTCCCTTGAGATGACTGCATCTCTTACAATCGATGCTTCCATTTCGATTCCAATCGTGCAATATAACAAATACATATCGATATTTTAAGACTATTTTAAGAATTGATCAAGGGTATATCAAGAGTATTAAATGCGTACGGATTCTTAGTGAACGGTGTCTGGAGTTCCCAAAGAACACTCGCAGGACAACCAAAGTTTTGCCCACCTTTGTGGAGTCTGGGCTTTCCGATCAGGCTGACGAAGCAATCGATAGCGAGACGGAATTATTAATTTTAAAATTCTCCTTCAATATTGTCTCTTAGTAAATACATTAGTTCTACAGCGCTATTTAATATTACCTCACATTTCAAAAGAAATGTTTAATTATTTAGTTTGTGTAATTAAACACACCTCATCGCTGTCGTTTACCTCATAGCTCTCGTAAACACGAATAATTCTATATCGAAAAATAACTCTGGCTAAAAGATAAATGATTGAACGCAAAATTGTATCCAACGTTTAGAATTTCGGATGAGCTTTATACGAGATTACCCGCCATATCTCAGTCATTCGTCCGAGTCGGCGTACATCTCTGTCATCCGATGAAACTATCGAAAGCAATACATCACAACGTCACAAATTCTACACAATCACACTGAACGCTCCGAGCCGCCAGCAAGATTCGTTATCTCTGATGTGTTTCGAAAAACTCTCCATAATTGACGTCATGTAACATGACAGTCAGGCAAACATATCTCTTTCCGGCCCGAAGAGAACCGAGAGAACGGATTAGAAGCCGTAGACCGCCGTTCTCTTTGAAATATTTTTAAGATTAGAAACAACGAGAAAAAAGATAAACCATCAAAAATATCAAGTAAAACGTTGGCTATTATCCCTTTAAAATTGATTTTTATAACATAGCTACACTACTTGGGAACATTTTTTTCACATGGACGAATGTGATGATGTGTAAAGTTCATTTCTACTTATTCATTTTCTTCATTATCATTTTAAGAATGTTGGAAGGAACCTAATATGTACAATACTTATTTTTACTTCAGAAATAAATTCTTTATATACATTCGCAGAATCAAATTCGAATAACTACACATTCACGTAAGGAATCACGGAAGAATATTGTACTTTTTAAGATAACCAATCATTTCCAGAAACACGTACACGCACTTCTCGTAACGTCCATTATCAAGCGAAACATCTTTATATTGGGGTTTCTGTAATCTGGCTGATGACAGCTGATCAGCGATTACGGTTTCGTCCAATCGGGAGCTTACACGTCCCAACAGTGACGTCACCGTGATAACGTTTTAGTTCTCGATTGGATGACACCGTAACAGTTGATGAACTGTCATCGGCCAGGTTAGAAAAACCTAAGTATATTTTTACCGTCATCGTTGCGCCGTTGCCCGCTTCCATTGCCTCCGAACACGAGCGACGGAGCTGTCATCGTTCCATTTCTGTTCTAGCCACTCGTTTTGCCTCCATCCTCAACCAAGGTATCGTCTTCAGAAACACTTGCCCTGTCTCTCTTTCCCTGTATCTCTGAACGCCTCAGCTATTCTCCGTCGCTACACTCGGCGCAGGATCGATGAGGACGTGGATCAGGGAAAAGCGAGGGTGAACTTCGAATGCTGGAGAGCTTTCTCTTCCACACTATTCACGGAAATATAGGCCCATTCCTTCATATCATTGTCGCTTTCTTCTATCAGAGGAAACGACATTCAACTAATATACAAGAAACATTCATACGAATTTAAATAAAATCACGTGTTACCCCATCATCGGCAATTTTTTGCTTCATAACTGAATAAGAATGCAGTTGGAGTCGGGACGCCTGGAGTCATGGATCGATATTAGTGTTAAAAATATCACTATCAGTTGCGCTGCCTAAATGAACACGGAGAGATAATCATTTGGCATAAGAATTCCATTTTGAAAAAACAAGAACAATATATTTATAGGAAGTAAACCGTGTGAATATTGAAGAAATTTGTCGGCATGGAATAAAAAGAGAAAGTCTATATTTAGTACCGACTTTTACATTTAACTTACCTCACGTATTACATTAAGAGTATTTTTTAATTTTCTATAGGTTGGACGGCTTGGTTGAATTCGTACTAATCGCGCACTTTTTCTTGATATTCCACAGCGAGAGGTGCGGGGAGAGGCGGGTTCTGTCTACGTCACGGCAGTGCAGGGCTGTCAACTTTATTGACAGAAAACTCGGAGTAATAACTCGTCTGGGAGTATATAGCTATGAGACAGAACGGAAGTTTTTTTTTTAATTCTGAAGAAATAATTAATAGTTTTATAAATAATTGAATAACAAGAAGGAACATGGTACGCACAGGTCGATAGAAAGAGTGACCGAAAACTACGAAGTCCGCATTGGAAAGGAAGAAGGTGGGCAGCACTGCAAACTGAGCCGTGACGTTCCGAGTGGAGCTCATATTTTCTACCGGGCCGTGCTGTGCCGGGCTGAGCGAGGAGTAGGGGGCTCGAGGATCAAGAAAAAGTGCGAGCATAGTACATGGCTAAAACTACCATCTTTATTTAATTCAACTGTACAGCTTGGGATTTCGTAAAATTCCACTGCGAGAATAACAAGCAATATTCACAAGGGACAACGTAAGACGAGAAAGAAGAGGTTGTACCAGTATGAGGAACAGCAGCAACAACCCCGAGATAAGGAGCTGTAGAAGGAGCGGGAGGGGGGGAGAAAGGAAGGGAGCGTGATCAGGGTAAAGGCGAGGGCGAGGGCGAGGGCGGCCGGGCCCTCGGGGATCGAACGCGTCGGGCATGCATTGGCGGCGGCGCGGAGGGCGCCCAATCAGACAGCACGCGGGCGGAATCTCAACCCCCTGATTTGTGGGACGCAGGAGGGAGAAAAATGCTAATTTGCGGCCTCTTTAGGGCGCCGGGGGCCCAGCCATGCATCATAGCTGTCGAAGAGACGCGACGCCGCGCAACCGCCTACCCGCCCGCCAGATCGTGCTGGCAACGGTCGACAGCCGTCGCCGCTGCCGCCACGCTCGAATAAAATTACCATGGATCAATCGGCACCCCGAGGTCGCGGCGAGGGAGGGGGCGGCGGTGGCGAAGGTAACGCTGTCTGGCGGGGGGGGGGGTTCTGGTAGCAATGTTAGGGTCTAAGCAGAAGGCGTTGTGTAATGAGCAGACGATGTCGTTTAGAAAATGTGAACGGGGATTGAGATGAGAGTTTTAAACAATGTTGAAGATTGCTAGTGATGTATAATGGCAGACAGACAGTGAATGCGACTATTGGGGTATATTTACTGCAAAGACTCAATATGCAGCGAAGATTTTTCAGGATTGCAAAGCTATTGACGTGGAAAGGTGGTAAAGAGAACAGGATAGAAGAAAAAATGAAAAAAAAAAGAAAATAAGGGAGGTGAATGTTTTTTGTGAAAAACTGGGAAACAGTACCAAGGTATTAATGTCAGAAAAATGTAAGATGACTAAAAACGATGTGAAAATCATAGTTGGAGTTCCACAGGATCATCATGCAGAGAATTGAAGGTAGTCTCTGGGAGGGTGAGATAGTCCTGGCCTCATTTTTGGTAAAAATGAAGACATTACCATCTATTAGTGCCTCGGCCGTCAAAACTTGAGTCGCTGTAAGTAGCTTTAAATTTTTAACAAAAAAGAACAGTTCAATAGTGTAAAATGTTATAATTCCTCATAAGTTTAACGTATATAGGCACATTTTGCCATGTAATGCATTTTCAGTCTGAATAGCAACAGGCCTCTTTGCTCTCGACCTCTTCGATTAATCAGTGAGGGTTGCGGGGGTGGTGAGGGTGGCAGGGTGGTGGGGATGACGGGGCAGGCGAGGGTGATGAGGGAGGCGAGGGTGGCGGGGCGGCGGGGACGGCGGGGACGGCGATGGGACGAGCAGCAGCGGGGGGCGGGGCCGGAGGGCGGGCGGCGCGGAGAGCAGCAGCTGCAGCTCCGAGCGCCCTCGGCCGCCGCCGTCGTGAGAACGGGCGCGGCGGCATTCCTGCCCCCGGGGGCGTTTTCGTGTTGTGGGGAGATCTGGAGCGCGGACGCTCGATGCTCACCCCCACCTCGACCGCCTCTTCTTGCTGCTTCACAGCACCCGCGGTGAGAGGATCACGCCGCTAGATAAATTCTCTCTGGAAGTCATGTGTCTAAACTATGTGGGAAATGTCTATTTATTTCTCGCGCAGCTGGCTGCGAACCCTTGTGGTTGAAGCGTTAATACTGTAATCTCGCGGGATTTTGATTCTCGTCATGGGAATGGATAACACTTGTTTTGGTGTGGCCTGTCAGAAATGCATAGCTAAAATGTGAACCCATTAACAGAAAATATGCTGAATTATTATATTATTACCAAATATGTGCCAGAAGTGTGTAATTCGCTTTGGTAATAACTTTGGAACAGTTAAAAAGGTATAGAAAAATATATTTTAAAAATAAAAAAATAGTAACACTAGTTTCAGTTAATTGAGTTAATCATTTTTGCACGACAAATACGGAGGTAATGGAGCATAAAATATTAAAATGCCTGTAAATATAATCTATATTTCTTAATAAAACATATCATTAAAATAATAAAAATCTATCTCACAACAGTAGTATTATAAAACTTGAAGGAACAATACAAAATTACATCATAATTTGCGCGTATTTAATAAGTGTAAATGAACAGCGAATGGGTAGTGAAATCTTGACAAAATATCATATCACAATAGAAAGTCTGCAATTATTCAGAACAGTCTGCAAGTGTCCCAGAGTAATGTCAGAGATATTGATTAATATTAATAGAGTCCTAACCCTCATCTCAAATCATCTTCGCATGCACGGCCTGAGTCACCGAAATGCATCGAAATGGAAATAAATGGAACAGCAATCAGTCTCAATGAACGAACAAGAGGAGGATGGGAGATACTCACGTATGTTCTTTATTGTCCTGCCAGATGCAGTCACGTTGTCGTAGTTTCGTAATTTGGACCACCCACAGTGGAATGTGCTGCTGGCATCGGAGTCTTCAGGTTTTGACTTCCGTGGCACGATATTTGAATACAAACAAACGCATCGTACGACTGCGGTGATAATTGCAATGCCACATAGCTTTATGTTTCTTTTTTCTGCTGATACGTACGTTCGCGTTTGTAGATATTTAGATTCATTTCATTTAAACGATTCTTTCACAAATTGAAGAAAAGTTAATTAGTCGAGCCATTAATTCTCGTACATGTGCAGGAAGTTCTAGGGACAAAAGTAGGTAATACCTGTGCTGTTAGATTCATCCAAAATAAGGATGTTTGTTTCATATAATATTGTACTAGAATAATGGTACTAGAAACGAATGCAAAACATTCAACGTGTCACTCAATGATTCCGTTCCTTTAGTAGATCACACCAACTATTGATCTGTCTCGATGCTAGGTGTTTGGATATCGTTTATAGCAATGAGCGAGCATGAAACATATTCTTCTCTCCCTCAAATACGATACTGAAAGCTTATTGATATTGCACTCAATCATGATACCGAAGCACAACCCACAAAGTAAGAAATCTTGCCCTTATTCACAAAACTCCATATTCAACCATTATTCCCCGCGTTTTTCATCGTCCCCAGAAAACTTCTGTTGGCGCCGCTCGCGACCTCCCGCTGTCTCCTCACTCACGTAGTTTCTCTCACACTCTCGTCAACGATAGCCCCCCTCCACCACCATCCCCAACCCCCGCGCCACCGTCACCGCTGTTTGGAAGACGGCGTGATCCGCGCGCGCGGAGCCTCCATCTATTACTTTAATGGCTCAGTGCGTTTCACGAAAGAGAGCGACGCGGGCGGCGGGCGAGTGGGGGCGGGGAAGGGGCGATTCGAGGAGAGCGAGGATCGCTCCCCCGGGCGCTAGCGCAGGCAACGCCGCGGCGGCGGAGGCGGGGGAGGGGAGGTAGACAAGCAACGAGACGAAAACAATGGGCCGCGCTACCTCCGCGGAGCAGACGTCTGCATCAGCGTAAAAAGCGCGGAATCCGAGACGCGCGCGCGCACCCTCCGTCTTCTGTCGCGGCCCCGCCCCGCTCCGCCCCGCCCCGCCCACCTCGCCCGCCCGCTGTCGGGCCTGCGGGGTCGTCTTCATATCTCCTCCACGCTGAACCGTGGCTGCTTGCCGACTTACACGAGAATGAAATTCGGCCTCCGCTGATTTGAAAACTAGGGTTTGTAACAGACTTGACCATCATCCCTACTACTGTCTTATAATTTCAATATATCCAACTCAAATCATTAAAGATGAAGTTTTCACTTGTGATCTTTTGCCACAAAATACACTATTCTCTTCCACTCAACTGACACTACAAATTGTGGAACCGTGAGCGGATATGTAGTCACAATAACCAGATCACCACTGTCTTAGCCAACGTCAGAAACGCTGCGCCCCATCTCTAGAGCTACAGTGTTCCTTTCTGTTGCAGCACACATTCTATATACTGTAATGTTCTACCACGGTTACCTCCTTCATAATTCATGTTTCGAGCACCATCACTATTACAACCGCCACATTTACTCCACCAAAGCCGCTACCGCGACAACCGCCGCGCACACGCCGGTACAGTCCCCTACGCCCCTCTCTCACCCCAAACGCCTAATCCATTTCCGAGTCCGCCCGCTGCCATTTCCAGCGCTTTCGTTTCCACCCCCGCGCGCACACGGGAAAGAAGAGAAAAAAGGAAGAGTGACAGAGCCACGCGCGGCGCAGCCCCTCTTCACGCGGCCGCTCGTCTTACAAGAGCGGAATTTATGTCCAAGGGTTTTTGATTAATTAACCATTTAACGCTCATATGCGCGCGCTTAAACGGGACCTATCCGTCTTGGGCGGCGAGTGACGCCCGGGAATGCGAGGCGTCGGGATCTTCGGGGTCATTAATATGCGCGAGTGAATGCGCGGCGCGGGGCGGCGCGGGGCGGCCCACCGCTCTCTAAACGACGGGTAATAGTGTGAATGAATGCGCACCTTAATGACACGGCCCGACAGGCGGCGCCGCCCGCGAGTCGCGGCCGCGCCCACCGCGCCCTCAGGCGACTGACACGGGCGGTGCGGTTGAATTCTTCTGACATCCTTCGGTTTCGAAGGAAGACGTTTACTTGTTTCTGGTCGTTTGGTCGAGTAATTAGTTTCCAATGGCAGCTTAATTGAATTTTTTAAATCCTTATACAACTCATTAAGTTGATATATAGACTACTAAACATTTGAATACTTGAGTTTTACGCATGTGTGCCTCGTAACGATTGTTGAACACCCATAAAAGATTGATGAATTTTACCCATATCACTACATTTGGAGTTAATGAAAATCTTTGGATGATACCAGTATTTAGTATCTACAAATTACTTGGTGTACAAATATACACTGGCATGGTTCTTGTGAATCATGAAAATTATATTTATGGAACTAACATATCTTGAGAGGCCGGTCGCTTTTCGGACAACAAAAGGATTAAGACCTGAATATTTCTGGACGCACATGATTATCTATTGCCACACAGTTGATAAAAATCTATTGTTCAGTATACAGATAAGCCAAGGTACCGAATACTATGGGAAGCCATTCAATTGACAAGAAGAAATAAGCAGTAAACAGGAAGTACTTTTTGGAAGTTTTTGAACGTAGTTGAGGTGACATATACGAATAGGAAAAAAATAATGAAGAAAAATTATTTTGTGGATGAATATTAATAATTAGGGACCTTGCACATGCATTCAAAGTACTTTCCGGGGGTCAATATCCTGACAATGGATCCGTGAAACAGACTACAGATGACGACGATCTGTATTTCATCCTTGCAAAGTTATGACATTGAAGTTAAAAATTTAGACAGAACTAAAGCAATTGTTTGTCAGAAAAATCTCATAAGTAATAATAATAATAATATTAATAATAATAATAATAATAATAATGCCTTTATTGATATGGCGATAAGTAATATATTACATCTTTCCATCTTCAATCCAGCCATTATAGTTTCGAAATTATTTTAAGAAAGAAAGCAGCGTGTCATGGTCCTTTGCATATCTTATTAAGGAATTTCGCGGAGCTCATGGAACGAAACGGGAAGTTGCGGTATTCGTGTGACCTCATACGAATTTTCTTCTCAACATCCCCTCACTGGGTCAATCTTTGAGTAAAATATTCAAACGACCACATAATGGCGCTGGCCGAGACGGCCATTCAAGAGGACAACGGCAGCAACCAACACGCTAACAATACCCACGCGAGCTTTACTGCATACCCCATTTTGAAAGAAGTACACCATAAAGCATAGCATCAATATGAAAAGAGATTCCGAAACAAATAACTTATTACAGTCTTGCTTTTCCACTATATACGAAAGGTCGTTCACATCATTACTGTTCATACTCTTGTCCTACCAGGAGACGGGTATTAAATTCGAGGAAATAAAATTTTGAGAATAACAACCTTTACTACATTCATAAAGACAAGACGTAGAATTTGTCTTCAAGACTCGCTAAATAATTCCATTCCATTTTAATCGACCGTCGCAAACAGCTTGACATTTATCAACGAGTTCTATTCCTCACGCAACAC
>BLKR01000838.1:0-20000 GCA_011170035.1 Teleogryllus occipitalis | reverse complement strand
CTATTCACTTTCCATGAGGAACGCCCACATTTTTTCAGACACATGAGAACAGAAACAGGTCTCCATAGTTACTTTGCATTTCCAACAACAAGTGGCTACAAATATAAACAACTCGTTTCCCACGCTTGGGCGACTTCTCAAAGACAAAGGATGAATGCTTGTTTGAAACTACCAAGGTTCACGTACTTCCACAACACGGCGAGACAGGCGCATTTAAGTGAAATGCCAATTCTTTTACTAAAAAGAGTAAGATATTCCTGAAAGTTAAGTTCATTCTACGTAACGTTTTGTCTTCTCCGTCGAGTTTTCTCCTTTCCATGATCAACAAATTCCTAATGCACGGTACAACACAACATTCATCTCACCAGCACAATACAAAACAAAAAATAAGAAAAACGAAGTAAAAAAAACTGCATAATTCCTTTATTCACGAAGCCACTGTTTCTAAAGTAGATGCCATAAATAAGTTTAAGAAATCAGAAACATTTTCTGTAACTTTCCGAAGAAAGTAACATAACGAAGCAAATTTAGTACTCTAGAGCGAATGATAGCATGTATATTATTTTTAACAATTTTTCAATTCTTAAACATATTAAAAATTGAATCATTTAACTAACTCAACGCACAAATGCTCTTTAATAAAAATGTATAAGTAAGTAACATACAAATGCAAAATACAAATTATATTTTCTAAATTATAGAAATTCAAAAGAGTGACCGTTCTTGATAGGTTCTTGATTACATTTATTTTCACCAAAACAAACCATCAGCTTTGCTTTCGTTTCGTGAAAGACACCTGCACGTTGCTTCCCTGCTTAAAATTACACGAGAGGAGAGGGCGAAGTTATTTCGCACGAGAGCAAGGAGTCCTTCGGGCCTCGTAGAAAGCAAGCGCCGCATTATTAAACGAACGGTTGCGAAGCAGGTGGAGAGGTCGGAACCCCGCTATTCCACTCAGTACAATCTCAGTGGGAAGATGAGGCGCTCTTGCAAATTCTTTGACATAAAAGTCTGCAAATCCCTCGTCTCGCCTCGGGATGAATATGACAACTTTCTTTCTCACGAGAAATGCAAAAAGTTCCCTTGCAAATGCTTTCGTAGTGTACATCCCGGGAAGGACAAGAGTTTCCACAAAGAACATGGATGACGAAAGTTGAGCCAGGGCAAAGGTCTTAAAGTGCATTTTAAACATACTCTTATATATCCAAATAAGATACTCGTACGGAACATGAAAAGCAAGTTCACTGAACCTCTTTGTTTGTCTCGCAACAGTTCGGCCAAATTGCTTGATATTTAAATGTATTTGAAGTGTATCTCGATACTGAAAACGTACGAGTAAAACACTAGATTCAGACATTTCGTTAGGTTAACGTAGCGCTGTATTGGAAGCAGAAAATAAGAGTTTTATGCTTTGTTCAATCTTTTGTAAAGTAGAATGTTTACGAAAAACTACATTTATTGTCTTTTTAGTTAACCTACCAAACCTATGACAAAGATACGTGAATTGCGTTATTCGCTAAAGCATTTTAAGAAACCAAAAATTATTGAGCACAAGGGAAGGCTTACGTATGAAGAAACGTTCACCAAAATTATTCCAGAGTCTATACAAAAATGGATGTACTTATCAACTTCAGTAGGATAAAAGCACACATTTCGAAGTGAAATGAAATGTTGTTTTGTCGTGAAATATTACTACACAATAATTTTAGAAGCTCCTTTAAGTGACTCCTGAAGTAGCTTTCCTCCAAAACACGAGGTTTTGAAAACGACTTCCACCTCATTCAAAACCTTTTCCTTTCCACATTCTTTCGAAGCGCCATTCACGCACTTCTTGAACAAACGCGACATCGCGTAAGCATTACGTCTACGGCTCCGAGCGAAGCATTCCGTTCGCAGCGCCGGAAGAAACAACAGGAAATTCACTCGACGGGGATAAAATCCGGGTCGGGCGACGGGACGGGGCGAACGGCGATGGGCGATTCGGGGCGCTCTCTCCACGCGAAACTGCGGCCCGGCGACCGGGAACGACCCAAATAAAGCTGAGGCGACCCTTGGCGACGCGCAGTCGTTCGTTTCGCTCGATCCCCGACGCCTCGCCCTCCTCTGCTGCCACACACCGCACACGAAGACGCGCTCGCTCGGCGACCTCTGGCAGACTGCGAGGAGGCTGCAGAACTAGATTGGGGTTCTTTGCTCATACAACCCGTAATATACTATTTATTTTTGTGGGCCATTCAATCTTATTTCACATTATTATTGCCCTTCATTTGTGTAGCACTTATTAGTTTCACTTTGTTATGGTAGTAGGATTCATAAACAAATTTTTGATTTGTATTGTAATAGAAAATAAATATTCTTTTTCCTGAAGATGGGTTAATCTCTAGACGAAGCGTTGCAGTTATGTACTTCCGATAAGAATAATTACGTGAGCAATTAAATATCACGTTTTAAGTGTATTTAAATTTTATTATGTTAATAATATATGTAAACCAGTCTGTCGAAAAAGGAAGTTCAATAATGCATTTTATTGCAAAAGATTGAACAAATACGCTTCACAAGTTGATATATTCGATAAAACCATCTTAATACCATCAGAAATAATAAGCAATTTAATTACGCGATGATGACAACAATTTTATTGAATTGTCATTTGAATTATATTTTCGCCAGAAGCAAAAGATTAAAGGCAAATCTTTAAGAAGAGTACCTCTAATATTGATAACTATTTGAGTTCAATTTTTTCTTTCTTTTCATTACAGAATAAACATTGTTTTAATGTGGCTTCTAGTACAGTCGACCATCTCCCTGCCTCATTCTCACCCCTTGCCCTTTATCCCTCCTTTGCCCCACACTATTAACCTTTGCCTTCTGAGAAAATAGGTTCTTCGTCAGACTCTACTCATTCCTACTGCGAGTGTTAATGTTTTCGTAGATGCTCTTGAAACAAGCAACCAGTATTCTCTTGTAGAGCTTTTTCATTAAGCACTCTTAGTCTCGTTACTATCATTCCATAATTTTATAATAGTACCATTCTTAGCTATGTAAGTAATATTTTGCACGATCCGTGTTGTTATCGTAAATTTTTAGCATTTATCAAATGTAACTGTACGTCCTGGTGCAAGTTCATATCTAGAAATTCTAACATTCCTTCAGTCTCTAGACTTGTTGCCTCGCATGTAGCGTATCTAAACTAGGAATGCTACCTTATTATGCCTTATTAATAACGGCATAGCATCTCTTAAACCCACATTATATATTATTCGACGAATTAATAAAAAATGAAGTTCAAGAAAAATGTACTTAGCCTTATGTTGTAGTATTTTTGCATTCCAGTTTAACTCGATATTCGATCAGTCTTTTTCTGAAATATTTTACCCCTATCTCCATCTACGAGCTGGGTATCTTCTTTGCATGATCCCTGCACTCAATCTCGGTACCGGAATCCAATATGAACAGTCAGGCACCTCGCCAACTCCTCGGCTACCCGCCCTCCCGCTATACGCCCTCGGGTGCTGCGAGTGGCCGTCAAATCTCACGAGCTCCTGTTAAGCAGCATAAGCGCCGCGCTGCAACACTGCTCAGCCCCGCGCCGCACGGCGCCTTCAACGACGGCGTCAACGACTCCCGCGCCCAATGGGCCATAAGCGTTCCCCGCCCAACCCCGCCCCACCCCGCCCCGCCCTGCCCTGCCGTGCCCACTCCTTCCCACTTTCCCTCGCCCCTCTCCTACCCGCGCTACCAGGCCCCGCCCCACCCTGCTCTTAACCACTCCATCCCGCTTCGCCCTGCCCCGCCTTGCTCCTACCCGCTCCTCCCAAATCTCCCCGCCTTGCCCTTCCCTTCGTGCCGCTTCGCCTCGCCCGTCGCCATCCCGTGCGTCCCGCCCCGCCCTGCCCCGCCCCGTCCCGCCCAAACAGCTTCGTCCCCTATCCTCGGTCCATCCCGCCGCAGACGATGCCGCTGTCACTGTGTCTATTGGTGTTGGTGGTGGTGATGGCACGATGATGGTAGTTGTGGTGATAGATGAGATAAAGTAGTGATGGTGGTGAGATGGGGTTGGGGAAGAATGGTGAAGGAGGCATGCTGAGAAGCAAAATGTTTGAGAGGAAGTGGCCACGGCAATAGTGGTAGTGGCAATGCGTCTGAGTTGGCAGAAAAAATAGAAAAACTTGGAGGCAATATTTTAGAGATTAAAGAAAAAGTAAATAGCAGGTCGAGCAATTGATTGATTAATTATATAATTAGAAAGGGAGGAAATTGGGATTACCAGAGGTTAGATTGGTTGATTGATGTTTGCGGGCACGTCAACTGCTACGTAATTAGAGACTAAGGATCAACGTGCAGTGAATGTATACTACCGGGTGGTGGCGGTGTCCCTCCCCTGCCGGAATTTGAGATCCGGCGCCGACCTTCATGTCTCCTTGCGAGCAATTTCCCAATTCATGCATCTCTCCCATCGGGGCACTGTTCCAACAGAGACAAGTTCCAAACTCTCGACAGGTATGTAGACTTCAGCTTTAGAATCAGTAATAATCACATTAACGGAAAAAATAACTTATGTCATGTAATTACAAAGCAGACACATTGTACAAAATAAAAATTAGAGAAGAAAAGCTTTGAAAAAATTATTAAATAAGATAATAAGCAAAAACACACTGCAAAAAAAGAAGATCAAAATAGACATTTGGCAAAGAAGAAAAGATTTCAGAAAGGAGTAGAAACGAACCCATTGATGAAAGGTCGTGGAAAGAAAGAAAAATAGAAGAGAAGCGGAAAAGACGGACGAGAATAGAACGGAAGCAGGAAGAAGGAAGAGAGGAGTGAAAGAGGACGTAGGAGGGCGGCTAGTGAGGCGGAGGGGGTCGCACGCGCCGGGCGGCGGCCTGGAGTGGGGCCGTCACCGCCGGCAAATGGGCTCCAATAAACGGCGGCGCTATCGGCGCAGCCGCCGCCACCCGCGCTATTGCTCGGGGAATCGGCGGGAAGTGGAAATATCGCGTTATGACCGGAGACGCATTTCGGACGCGGGGGATTGACACACGTAGCCGCCGCCACCACCACCACCACCACCACTACCACATGGTTACCGCCTCCCCCCCAATTGCACTTTCCCCACCACCACCGTCCTCACCACTCCCAGCGCTCCCGCTCCCTCGCCTCAACGCCAGCGTATCCCCACGCGCGCAGGCCATGACGTGCCCCTCACGTCCTACGCCAGACACGAACACGCACTTCACCGTGCGCGTTATTTAACGAGATGGTAATCCGACACATTACCGTTATTTGAATGCGTATTTTTCAATTTAGTTTGATTCTCCAGAGGGCTGGAGATTTGGGAGATTTCGTAAATGTTAAGCTCTGCCATCCCATTTCCATTTACTTGGACGCTGTGTGTGTGTGTGTGTGGGGGGGGGGGTAATGCGAAATAGGAGGCCCCATGGGGGAGCGGGCAGACCCCACTACGGAGTATGAATGTAAATAAAGTCATTTCGGACTTCCAAGTATTTATTACCTAAGTCAATTGTAACAATAACAATAATGTAATGTTTCCTTTCTCTCAATTTCGATAGGATCTTGCAACACGATTCAGACGAAATCAAATGGACAATCAAGTGAATATAGAAATAAGATATTATGTAAGAGAGCTTTTAATTTGTAACATGAAAAAATATGCAAATTTCAATTGCGCAATTTTTAAAAGCATGCTCCTACACTTTGTATTTTGCCAGCATAGCCTGTTTTTCTCTCTTCAATCTTCTATCATCGTTTCTTCTTTCCCTTTGACAAAATCGTCGCTCTTCAATGTTTTAACATCTTCTCAGATAAACAATTCTATGCAGAAAATTATTTTTCCATAGAATCGATTTAAAGCACTGCGATATATGTATTTTACGCTTTTCGAAGCAATCTGAAAGGGCGTTGTTGGACAGCTGCTCCAAGGGTTCTAATTTTCCGACCCCTCACTCGCGAATCGGCGCCAGCACTTCCCAGGCGCCCTCCGTATTGATGGAAGCGTTCGCGTCTAATCCGTGGGGCTGTCCTTCAAGCGCAGCCAGGCACGCCACCGCTCGTAACCCTTTGCCCGAGGCCCAAGAAACCGAATCGAATAAAGCACTCGATTCCGCCGCGTCACTGCGGAACAATCGCGGGGGACGACCCTGAAGCATGGCCGAAAGAGGTCCGCACTGCCTTTCGTGCCTTCGTTCACTCAGGGTCGAAATCTAAGGCACAATAGGGAGGACATAACGTTTTAGGCAGTGTGGATAGAATCACTTAGTTTTGAAGTGAATAAAAAGGAAAAATGTATGGAATAAGTAAAGAAGTAAGCTTCTTATTTACTAGTTAATCTAAAGTTTCTTTTATTTCAATGTACTTGACGTCAATTATTTTTAAATTTATTTTCAAATCAATACGATTAAATAAGCACTTTAATAACAATAAGGGGTGATTTTGTGTGCCTCCAGCAAAATCATTCTGTTTTATGTGTCGTCCACCGGAGACACATTTTCTTTAACATTGTGTGATTTTTACAGTCCAGGTTTGCGTTTTCTGAGAAATGCATATTTATGTGTATGAATCATTCATTTCACAGCTAAATATAATTGCTGTTATATTTCAAACAATAACTTGTACAACAATAACAATAACTTGTGTGTTGTGAAACGTATTCACTTCAACGGCACTGCCCACTCCACCAACGCTCCTCCATCCGTCATAGGAAGATCCATGCCCTGCCACCGCCTTCCGCGTCCGCTCTGACTTCCCCTTCGGCTCCTCCCCAGGAAGTCGGAGAGTCCCGTCAATTCCGCGCTGCAGGCGATCACCCTTTCGTGCCACCCACGCGTCTGGAGCAAGGCGGGGCAGCGAAGGGGAAGAACCTGGTGGGTACGGAGCCAAGAGAGGGCAGTGGAAATGGTTTTGGAGGAGGAGCAAAGGAAGCAGCATGGTTGAAGAAATGGTGAGGAAAAGGTCATTAGCAGAGAGGTTGAACTGGAGGAGGCCGACTTCTGTTTCGAACATGGAGTGGCAACACGTACGTGTGAATGTGTGTGTATAGGGGGGAAGAGGTGAGATTGTAATTCATGTTCGAAATTCCATTGCAAAGAAACCACGACCCTCATCGTGAAATAACCATCATTCATTCCTTAATTCTCACAGCAATGCTGCAAAAATAAGGAATAGAGGTCTCTTAGATGGAAGACGACGGATAAAAAAAAACAGATGAAGCTGAGGTCGTGGCAGGTGGAAGGATAGGTACAGGAAACTTGAGTATCTTAGGCATTACTATCATGAATTTGCTGGGTTCATCACCAACAACATATACATTTGCTGGAATTTCAACTTCGATCCGTGGCCGCAACACCGCGCCAAAAGTGGCTTCAATAGTGGCCGAGCGGTTGCAGTGCAGAGGGAGAGCGGCGGAAAGTACGCTGACGCGCTGGCGCCCCCTGGGGCCGCGGGGGTGCAATATTAGATACAGCGCGCCTCCCGTGTTTGGCCAGCGCAGCGACCGGAAAGGGTTGTCCCCGGCCCCGTGGCCGCCGCGCGGCGCGTGTTCGGCCAGCGCTCGTGGAAGGGTGAAAGAAGACACTCCCTTCGCACAGGCAAGCCGCCCCTCCCACATCTTACACGGAGCTCCTCTCCCCTTTCACTCTCCCGACATCATCCAACTGGAGCTCTCCTTCCTTCGAATACAGCTCTTCTGGTTCAGATCTCCAGTACATATGTTTCGAACTGGCGCAATTTTATTCACAATAGATAAAGCTAGGAATCCTTTCTTTCGTGCAGTTGCCTTACCCCACTCTCTAACTCGAAATCTCATGTTTCCTTGTTCTCGAGATAAGTAACATCTCGCGTAAATACATTACGGATCTGGCGCAAATTCATTTGCTCTTTCCTCACCTCAGTCATCTCTCTCAATCCATCCCTTTCCTCACTCAATAATTCACTACTATTTTGATGTCTTTTCTTAATTCTGTAATGGCAGCAGAGATTTTGTGGTACTACATGATTAAAATTTCAGGATATCAGAGATATCAACCGCAATATACATCTATTATGCAGAAAATTTAGCCATACACATGTTTCGGGAATTTTTTCCCCATCATCAGTGTCTCTACATTATTAAAATTGAATTAACAAATTAGCACGTGAATAACTACGTCATACAAGTAAATAGTAATCCGAAAGAACATGAAATTATTCTTTCTTTGATTGATATCCAAGTCCAAGCAATGTATACATATAACAATTTTATTTGCATTGCTCTTTGTTACTGTACAATGGTTTCTACTCATATTTATCTCAGTGCTCACAGTTTTGACATACATTTCTTCAAACTGAGATTTTTCTATCTTTGTCACAACCTTTTTAAAAATAGAATTGTAAAATCCCAGAATTTCATTGTCATTCTAGGGGTAAAAATGTGAGAAATTTTCGTCCGAGTTCTCCTATTTATCGTATATTATCAAAAAAAGTATTTTATTCATCTACTGCATGCAGTTAAATTGCCAATTAGAACATTGAAGACAAAAATAATTGCAACATCTGCCAAAATACAGCTGAAAAGCATTTTTGTTTTATTTTAAATATCATTTTGACTACTCGCGTTTTACGCTTCACATACAGTGTCTATGTCCGCTGATTAATCAATCACCATTATGTTATTGGGCACTATGTCCTGACGTTCGCGAGTCAATTTGCTCGTATATTTATACACTACTTTATTCATACCCACTCACCATGACTTCGTTTTCAATGATGAGAACCGCTAACTGGCCTCGATACATGATACGCTAACCGCAGTCTGCAATCGATCCTGCGAAGAAAGATCGCGTCTCCTGTTGGGTAACTGGGCTGGTAGATCAAGAAGTCTTGAAGCCGTTCTCATGACTCATTCAAGAGCTGTTTTCAATGAATTTCTAAATAGAACGAAACGAATACGAATGAAACATCACAGTATTGACTGCATTAGGTTTAAATACTTTTCTTTTCTATGACAGAAGAGAAAACAGAACAGGAAAGCTCTATTCATTAAGTTATCTAAACCTGCAGGAAAATATAAATTTTAGAAAATATTCGGCTGATAAGTGAGGCTAATTAATAATCACTGTAGCTTTTTTGTGTTTCGAATTCAGACACACAATTATGTAACTGTTATTTTCCTAGAGTATACACAGTAAAACGTTAGGCATTGTTAATTTGTTCCAAATATTTTTTATTTATCTAAAGAAATACAACTAATGCATTACAAAATTGTGAGCGCAAGTAATGCGTTCAACAAAATTTCATCTAAAAAAGAAACACGCAGAACGAATAATGGGCAACAAATGACATTATTTTACGCGAGATAACCAGAAAAATTGGATGTCTCTCTAATGTGTATTGTATGTAATAGATTTAAATAGGAACAGCATTGTTGATGAACTCCTAACCGACATACTGAAGTGTTTCAAACGAACCACAATGTAAGTAGTATATTCATAAGTGAAATATGTAAGAACGTGAACTGCCTTTGCCAGAACGTGCTACCTTTTGGGCAGTGACTAATAAATCTAGATTTCAATTCCAGATTCTGTTGCATCTTCCAACGCAAACAAGCGCCGCCCGCAGCGTCACGCGTCGACGGCGGCCAGCGCGCCATCTGGCGGCCCGGTGTCCGGTCGCGGCCGCCGCCGCCGCCGCCGCCGTCGTCTGCGCTTCGCACACAATCGATACGCCGCCGTCGGGCACGCGACAGCGGAGGCGGCGGCGGCGGCGGCGGCGGCGGCGGCGGCGGCGGCGGCGGCGGCGGCGGCGGCGGCGGCGCAGGTGGGGGCGGAGGCACCGGCAGCGCCGGAGGCCTATGTCTTCTGTCTCTGCGCTGCTGCTCTCGCCTTTTCTACGACGCCTTCGGTCTCCTTCCACCCACCCTCGTCGCTTGCTGCCTCCTTGCGGTGGCAATGCTGTCGTCAGAAGTGGATTTTATAGAATTGTCTCCATTATTTCCGTTTCTTTACAATTTGCTAAGACATGGTTGAAGAAAGAAGCTTACTAATTACACTTTTTAATTAATTGTTGGACGTTTACTTTTTCTAAGGGTTGGACGGAAGAGCAGCATGGTAAACCTACGTCTAGGCCTGTAAATAAAGACATTATTATTTCTGTCTCTATTCCCCAATCGACTTTCGGATCATAAGTTCATGGTCTTTTAGACGCTCTTTTCGTATTCTGCCTCCGTGCTACATATATTCTTGCCACTTCCAGGAACTCATGTTGCCACCATCGATCCCGTGCTTATTCAGTCAAGCCCCTACCTTTACTCCAACCGTCGTCAACATGCCTAGCTCCACCCATTGACCAGTCCCAGAGCCTTACATATTCCCACAATTTCAGTTATTCAAGGATGGTGTGTAACGTACTGAAGAATCACCATGCCACTGAATTACTTATCGTCTCAACTTTTTCGTTTCCAGCAGCCCCTTCCTACAGAATCCATCTTTCCATGTCATGCCTGCTGTTCCTCTTTCTTACATTGCAGGTGGAGTAAAGTGACCACCATCACCTCATCATCGCCATCCCTTTCATCCCATGCAACATCACTCCACGCCGTCTTTTTCCCCCGCTGCTGTCCTCCTGCCGGTGGTTGAAAGCACCGTGCCGTGGGCGTGCCATCCTCAGGCAATGGCGATGGCGAAGGGAGTGGAGCGAGACGAATAAGGGAGTGTAGCGGGGCCGGGGGCGGCAGCGTCTTAGGACGGCGACGCCCCCGCGTGGCGTCCCTCGAGTCCGCGGGGCGCGCGTCGCCACGGCAACCGCGACGGCCGGCCGGAGCCCCGCCACCTGCGCCGGCGACGACGGGGAAAGGTGAGGCGAGCGGCGACGCACGAACGCGCGCCAGGAAATGAACTCAGGCGACGATGTTTGGAAGGGAACTGGGACGGGAATCAATGGCTGGATTAGTGCTTTCTTGCCACAAATAAATACTGAGGAAAATGTTCCTATAAATGTAATTCCCATGTTCATAGTTTTTCAAAGGTTCAAGGGCAGATAAAAAGTAGAATATAAGTTGAGCAAGATCAAACAATTTTGTATTGATAATGGGAATCTCTACCAAATAATGGGCATTATAGTCTTTAGACTATAAAGTAGTACTTAATATTAAGACTCACAGCATACACTGCGTCATATCATTAGAGTATTTACAATTAGGTCAAGTACGGACACTCGTCAAGGGGATACGTCAATATTTTCGTTTCCATTCTAAAAGATAATAATGTAAAATATAAGAGACCCGTCAGAGAATGCTTATATCGCCAAATATATTACGTTTCTTTTCAGTTTATTTACCTATAGATATCCCAGGGGGAACGTATTTAATTTAGAGGATCCGGAGAAATGCAGTTTAGAAAACATCCAGGTATAGAAATCGGAGCAATTATACATAGTCTCATGCAACGTCTCGTCAGGGTCTTTTTTATGGAGAAAAGTCATCGGTGAGCGATTATTTCACAAATTAAATGAATTAGAAGAAGAAACTACAACATAATTATCAATTTATTGATTGCAACAAAAGAAACATATTTGCAAAGCAGTAGATCCATTCGACACAGTAACGGAGTGAGGAAAATTTAAATCGGGAACGATGGTTGTCCTTGTAGCATAAATTAGAGACCAGTACAGATGGTCGTTCTTCCATGCAACATTGGTTAGGCGCCAATGTGAGTCATGCCCAAGTCATGAGCGAAAGTCGTTTTTTACTTACAGCTTACTTTGATTTATGTTTTCAATCGGACGTCTTAGTAGTTAATGTACTGCTAAAATACAGGTTATGAGCCGGAAAGTTCTTTTAGTTTTTTGTGCCTTGAATTTGAAATTCAAAACTCTCTTATTGCATATTTTCAAACTGGACGTCACTTACATATTTCCACACTAGTGTTTTCTAGCGTACCACGACTTACAGCCAATAACATCCTGTGTCGGAGAATAGTGGGCAACCTTCCGCATCGCATTCTAGTAGTTCATACAAACTGTGAATATTGGATATTCCATCAAGTGATTCCTATATTTTCATGACAATGCTTGGATGTCCATGTTACAATCGACGTTACCTGCTTACAAACCGAAAATGTCCTGAGCTATAAAGAATGCACGAGAAGATTATGTAAAATAATATCTTACGACTCGAGGTGCGTTCCTTCAACATACGGTACACGCGAGGCATCATCACAGAGAATGCGTAAGTGAGAGGAACAATATATCTAAGTCAATTATTATTCCACAATCATATTTTCGTTCCTAGAATATTTTCTTAACATACCTACTGTAATACTTTTTTTCACAAAATTGGAAATACACATCTCTTCCTGCTTTTCTGGAAACAATATTCAGTAAGAACAGTAATTATGAACGATGATTTAAACAGTTGGCTCAAAAGTTCACTTCGTCAAAAGGAATTAGGAAATTAAACAACTCTTATAGAATAAACGAAAAATGAAGCAATGTGTTAAATTAATTATTAAATAGTACAGAAGTACTCTCAAGAAATATTTTGAATGTAACAAAATCTTTTAAGTTGCCCCTTCCAGAACCAAAAACAAATTCATGTTAATTCCAATAGAGTTCCTTCCTCGTGAAATGATTGTTTAATTAGTGATCCCGGACGCGACAACTGCGATGTATGTTAGTAAGGGGTCAGTGTACATTAGTAAGGGGTCAGGCAAGGAAGAGAAGGATCGCGCGCGGTCCGTGGTCTGTTTGTTAGGGTTCTGCTCACGCATTCGCCTGGTGTCCAGTGCCGGAGATAGACAATTTTGGACCCAGAGCAATGCTGAATCGTAGCCCCCCCCCCCCCTCCCGAAAAAATAAATGTCAAAATTGTGTCAAGGAACTACATGATTTTTTTTATTTCAACTAATAACAAAAATACAAATTTTAAGCTAGAAAAGTTTTTGGCAATATACTTTGAATAATAGTTGTAAGAAAAAGTATTTAGTGGTCAAATAGTACAATTTCCACGGTGAGAATAAAACGCTACAAATTTTGTTGTGTTTAGTTGGTGTTTAATAAAATTACTTGTTAATGTATGAAATAATATATATGAATTTCAGTAGAACCTATTTTAATTTTAGTGTAAAATAATTCATTTAGTTGAGTCCTACCTTATGATTACTATAATAATTAATTATTTAAGGTAAAAAATAATTAGTAATTATATGAAATATCACACTACTGTACCGCGACCTACAAAATTGTGATAATAATTTTCTGAATTTACAATTTCTTTTTTCAATTTTGTACTAATTTTTCCTATGAGTCCCATCATCGGGCCCCTTGTCTTGCGGGGCCCTGGGAGACCGTCCGGTCTACCCATGACTAGCGCGGTAAACTACCAATCAGGGAAGCCGGTCGCTAGAATTCTCCTCGAGACAACAGCTGAATTCAACCTAGCTATGTTGCTAGTGTCGAAAATCCTACCACCGTCGGGATTCGAACTCTAGGATCTGCCGCAATCCAGTGACATCAATTGATGCCCTGAGCCACCCAAGCCGGTCCCTCTTGAAATGTTCTTTATGAAATGAATAGGGGGTTTCAGATGTGTCGAAGAATGTCTACAAGCATTACTATGAACAAGACGCAAATCAAAATGAAGCAATAATTCGAGAAAAAAATTACGTAAAAGAAATGCTTCTGCAAAGAAATTACAAAGAAGTGATTGCATTACAAAGGAGTGTCCATCTACAAATGTAATGAATAGACATCGGATGTTTAGGCACTAACAAATCGTCTTTTAGGTGCCTAAAAAGGCACTGAAAACGTCAAGAATAAGGAGAAAAAAGGCACTTTCATACGTTACATACACAATAAAATTGAAAAATTGTAATTTTTGTCTATATTATTTTGTTAACTTAAATGCACAAAACCAGTTCGTATATTTTAATGTAAAACTAGATTTACATATTTACAACTCTTCTACATTTTATTTTTAATAGTGTCCATTAACCAGTAACTTTTCAAGGATCACAATTTCAAATTTGCGACGACTGGGAGACAAAATCAGTTTGAATGCGGAGAAGGATATCTGAACGATATGACTGGCATATATTTTAGCACTACAACACTAGCAACACTGAAACCTTCTGGGAATTTATATTTATTTCCACTTAAAATTTCGGTTCCCTCTGTGTATTGTCAACCGTCCATGTTCTCAGATCATGGCTGGTATTTATGAAATAGGGAAATGGAGAAAAATCAGTTGGTATACTTTCAGAAATTCTATCGTAATTTTAAATTTCAAGACGTGAATTGAAGGTTTCGTAATGAATGGTCACGTTGGATCATTGCCGATTATCCGATATTTTAGCATTTAATATAAATATAATAAATAAAAGGCAAAAAAGTCCTAAAAAAGGTATTTATGCAAAAAATAGGCATTTTTGCTAAAATAAGCATTATAAAACTTCGTCATATGTCTTCATTTGTTATGATTCGTGGACACATGTTATCAGCCTTTAAATAAGTTCTCTAGAAAAAAATAGGCATTTCCCTAAACATCCGATGTCTAGTAATGAATAAAGGCGACTGCGTGTCACGTTCTGCGTCGGCGCGTTACCCCTCGCCGCCGCACCGCGCCGCGCCGCCTGTTGTCGCGGCGAGACACGAGAGTCCCGGCGCCGCCCAGCGCCGGCCAGGCGGCCTTCCTCGCGTCTCCCCGTTTGAAATCCTTCGCCGCGTATCATCAAGCCATCCGTCATCATTTTCCCTCCCGGTCCCCTCGCCTCGCCCCGGACTAGCCGGCGCCCGCTTCGCCTCGAATCACCGTCCTCATTACGCTGTCACCGCTGAAAATACTACCCGGCCGGCAGGGCCCTTTGTCTCTCTCCGGCAGCGTACGAGCCACGGCACGCTCCTCGTCGCTCCTCAACGCTTTAACTGTTGGGTCAGCCGTTCGTTGTTTCGCCGCTGAAATCTACTTCGAATAACTGTTTCGATTCGTCATCATTCAGTGGTAAATTTTCTAAATGTGTACACTCGTATACTCCATTACAATGAGATTACAGCTGTGTTGGAGGATTTTTTAAAATAAAATGACATATTTTGACGGAAAATAATACCAGTGTATTTAGTAAACTCGTTGTCAGCTTATCGACTGAGTGTATGAGAAAATGACCATAGAACCTAATGCAGTCACACACTGAATATACGACAAAACCAAGAAATTCTTTTTAAATACGAAAAAAAGAAAATGTATTAAGTTTTTGGAAATATTGTTAATCAGTGGTTCCATAGAATTTAAATGCAAAGAAGTCGTCGTCGGGCGGTCATTAAAAAGGAATATAATAATTTATGAAAACAACAACAAAGCAGACACATCGAGAAATCGATAAGTTAAAAATTAAATGTCAATCACTAACCTGAACGTGAAAAACATTATCCAAGAAGAATTCAGCATAAAAATTCGAAAAAGTAAATATTTCATTTAAAGAATCGTGAAAAATTCACAACTAGACAGATAATACATCAATTTACCACAAGCACGTTTTAACGAACATCCTAGTGCAGTGGGTTCGAAAATTCTTTATGACCATTGCCACCATTTGCTGCCCCGTTTATGCCTTTGCCTCCTACGCCGTCCCGGCTTGCTCGTTTCGTCCGGATCGCGATTGGTGATTGGAAAGAAGGGAGGATGGACAAAGAGCGGTGTTCGACGAAACGGAAGTGTCTCTAGATGGATTGATTGATTTTTCAGGTTTCCGAGTTCGTCAAATGCTATGGTCATTAGTCCCGTAAGTGGAGTGCATGGTTTTATCACCGGAGGTGGTGGTGTTCTTCCCCTGTCGGATGGCGTGAGCGGGCGCCAACCTACAAGTTGCCTTGAGGTGTTTCCTGATCTGAGTATCTCCCATCAGCCGAGCATCGTCACAGCCGGGAAAGGACTACGCTGTTCCGATATTTGCCTAGTATTGATCGGAGAAATCACAGGAAACTACCGTTCATAGAAACCGGCCGCTGTAATTCTCTTCCAGACAGCCGCTGAATTCTACCTGTCTAGATACTGTCAAAAATTCTGCCAAGGTCGAGTCTCGAACCCTAGGATCTCCCGCTTAGAGGCATTGCAGTGACATTAGTTGATGCCCTCAGCCACTTCAGTAAATAGTCTCTAAACACATTCTGATTCCCGCATCCATTCCCCGTCTCTGGCGCCCCCTCCTCATTCCCCAACTGCTACACTCGCTGACGAACTTTATCTCCGCTCTGAAAGCCATGTTTTACCTCTCTCACCGATGACTGCGACAACAATCAACCCTCATACTCCCCTCCATCACTGTAACGCCCTCTGTTCATTTAGATTCATCCTCTTGTCACTAATCCTCTCGTAAGTATCCACTATTGATCACAGAAGGGAGAAGTATTTATAAGTGTGTGCATTTGGGCAATTTTCCTTCCGTCAGCTCCATTATCTAAGTTTTCTAATGCCCTTCCTGACAGTCTCCCACTTCCCCATTCCCGATCTCACCCATCTACAGCTCCATTATCTAAGTTTTCTAATGCCCTTCCTGACAGTCTCCCACTTCCCCATTCCCGATCTCACCCATCTACAGCTCCATTATCTAAGTTTTCTAATGCCCTTCCTGACAGTCTCCCACTTCCCCATTCCCGATCTCACCCATCTACAGCTCCATTATTTAAGTTTTCTAATGCCCTTCCTGACAGTCTCCCACTTCCCCATTCCCGATCTCACCCATCTACAGCTCCATTATCTAAGTTTTCTAATGCCCTTCCTGACAGTCTCCCACTTCCCCATTCCCGATCTCACTCATCTACAACTCCATTATCTAAATTTCATTGATTCCATACTCAGGCAATCATCAGTCCATCACCGATTACTGACGAGGAAGGAAATAGGAAGTGACCTTCTAATTCAACTTTCACCTTCTCTCTTAACCACTCCCTGACATGTAGTACGTTATTTCACATTCTTCCCACTTCCCACCTTCCTACAATCCCGTGTTCTATGCTTCGTTGCCTC
The DNA here is from genome assembly GCA_011170035.1 of Teleogryllus occipitalis. Taxonomy (NCBI): domain Eukaryota; kingdom Metazoa; phylum Arthropoda; class Insecta; order Orthoptera; family Gryllidae; genus Teleogryllus; species Teleogryllus occipitalis. The sequence goes on along the minus strand of BLKR01000838.1, from coordinate 2,992 downwards.
GTCCCCCCCTCTTCCCAGTGCTAGCACCCCCCGCTGTGCCCGCTTGAAAATCCTTTTCTGCTTCGCGTCGTAGCGGCGGGTTATAAAAACTCCGCTCGCAAAACGCAGGACTGAACGTGCTCTTCATTCGGCACCTAACACCGCACTTCTGCTGCGCTTTACCGCCGCCGCCGTGTACGCGCCGGCTACAAAAGGCCCGTGATATACTGCTCCCGTCTGGTGGCCGGCGGCCGGGGAAAAGTGGGAGGCTGGAAGAGCAGTCGGGCGGGAACGGCAGGTGTGTGAGCATGTTGACGGGGGTGGGCAGGGTGAGGTGAGGTGAGGAGGGGCGGAGCGGAGGGCGCGGGGTGAAGCCCCGCGGTGAGGCGGAGGCGAGGGCAGGACAAGGGGCAGGACGGGGCACGGGGCCGACGCAGAGACGAAGGAAGGGCGGGAGCAGATGTGGATAGGGCAGGGAAACAAGAGCAGTGACGCGCCAGAGACGGGGCGAGGAAGGGAAAAGGGATGCGACGGGGCGGGGCAGGGGCAGGGGAAAAGGAAGGGGCGGAGGCGGGGCCGGGGTCGGGGTCGAGGTGGAGGCAGGGAGGATCGGTCGTGGGGACAGTGGGGGGAGGGCAGGAATGGTGATGCGGTATGGCGGGGGAGGGAGGAGTCAGGGAGGGGAGGGGCGGGGCGGGGCGGGGGCAGGACAGGGGGAGGCATGGGGCGTGGCGTCCATTGGTTGGAAAAGCGTACAGCGACGTTTTGGGCGAAAGCTTACTGTGAATGTTCGACATCGCGCCGCTCGCAGGTACAACGACAAATTGAGCGTCGAATGTGATTCGAACGCGCGTGCCGTGTAATGGGAGTTTCAAACACTAAATGTACTGCCCTGAATAAATTTGATTTATATGAATGTGGGTATTACGAATTTCCATTATATGAGTGGAAAACCAGGAAAAAATGCGTTGCGTGTATGCCGCTAGTATACCGTAGACCATGAGTAATTCCTCGTATTCAGCTTATGTCGACTGAACTCTTAAAACGTGAAACGAATGTAAATAAAAAGTATTGCTGTCACTAAGAAAAATAATAGTGTGTAATGTATTGCACAAATAAAAGTTCGCGTTTTGAACCTGAACACTCCGACATGTTAGGCATTGTACAACAACGTACCCTCTCCCTCAGAAAAAATGTCGTTCAAAATTCTATCTTCCACACAGCGCCGACAAACTTGGACACCCCTCGGCCTGGGGAGGGCAGGGGGAGAGACGCGTTGACCAATCGCTAGCAGGTAGAACCGCACTTGTCTGTGATTGGCGCAACATCCCAAGGGGCAGAAAGAACGCTGTCTCAGGGGGAGGGGGCTAGTTCGTTTACGTACGAGACGGAAATATCGTCATATTTCCCTGCCGAAGGAGATATTTTGCCTGCGCGTACGCCACGACGAAAAAAATATTTCTAAGCGGGGTTTTCCGTCCAGAATGATTGTCTATAGACCAGTAAATATTTATCATTTTAACAACAATTATTCTAACTTTTAGTAATCGATTTGTAACTCCTGAAAAACTGCTATTTTGAGATATTCATTTCAGGCACAATTTGCGGAGCCTTCCCGGCCGTTCTAACGCATATTTCCAATTTGTTTATAAAATTATAAATTGTTGCAAAATTGTTAATTCGCTGTTTTTGGTTCTGGGACATCGGGAGACTCTCCCCACTTTAGATTTGCAAAATTTCGAAATTGTTTATAAATTTGCAATTATTGCAAATTTTTTATTGTCTAATCTGAATGGCGTTTAAATGTGATGCAAAATTCCGGAATCCGTTCGGTGCTATTATATCTCGTTCTCGAGATATATGTAATTGTTTATAAGAAATTAACATCGTAGTAGACTCGATTTGTTTGCGCTTAATTCATTCGCGCTAGCAGAATAGCGTGGGATGGGCATACTGAAAAACCAGTTCTCCAATGCCGCGCTTTTGCATACCTAATACGCTTAAAATGCACTTGCTTGTAAACAAATTCTGTGGCCAATTTAATTATGCTAAATTCGTATTTTTACGGTGAGTATGAGCGTAACTTTTATTTGGTTTTTATATTCTCTTTTAAGTCCTACAATTTGCAAGTCCGTATATTTATCAAATATGAAAGAAATTGATTAGAAAAAAAAAATTTTCAAGGTGCATTACGCCCAAACAATTGTTTCTGTTTTTCTATCAAAGGGATGTTGAGCAACCGAATAACTGTATTATTAATTTTTTTTAAGTCCCCTGTTAACACCGAGTCAGAAACTATTTGTTCCTCTTGTTTAACCATTACCATTAAAAAATAGGGAAACACATTGCTTAGCTGTTTGCTATTAACTGCACTGGATTGGATGAATGTAGTGTTAAGGTTTTCAAATACAGAAATATTCAATTTTGTGTTTTGAAAGATCACATGAGTAGAATCACACATCACAATATTTACACAAGTATAGAAATTTCTAAATAAACGTATATAAACTTTACGTTAATATTTTCAATTCAATTTATCATTCCTTTCTAAAACTGTTAATTTGATGATTTCACTGTATAATATTCAAATCAGAGCTTTATGTGCTAAATCTACGCATTGTTAATACATATTTTTAAACAACATTAATATATTTAATATACATTTAAAAGGTTTTTAGATTGGCGAACATTTCAATGAAATTTCATGAATTCCTAAATGCTTGAAAATAAATACTTGTAAAATTAAATTATTGTAGCGTGTAAAAATATAACAAACTCACGTATTTGGTAAAACGAGTTGATATTACTAAAAGAAAGCAAAACAGATATTATAACAATTCAAGGAGATTTAGCTTTTGTTTACAGTTTAGTAAATATCAATGCTCTAGCATTTCCCAGTGAAAATACATAGAACGAACTTGGTGGTCAAGTGATATGACCTTCCCAACACAGACTACATTTCAGTATCGTCAAGAGTTCGAAGGTGGTTTGTTGGCCGCCATTCTACGAATCT